>JAJIYU010010941.1:0-15658 GCA_030144865.1 Tinospora cordifolia
TTTACAGCCTTTTTACACATTTTTCCCCTGTTTGAATTTTGATGCCTTAATGCACTCTAAGAGAAACTTCAACCTTAAACTAACATGAGGTTTTAGAAAATATATTACCTTGTCAAGGGTGGAGATTTTGCAATTGAATTAGATGAATTTTGTTCCAAAGTTGCAGATATAGTTTCTTATGAAAACGTTCAAAAGCGCTGGTTCCATTTTTATCTCCTTTTTACTTGTTTCAGGAGGAGTGCTTGCATAAACTGCAAAAGCGTGTAGAAGTTCCCTATGATAGTTCAAATCCAGAGCACCAGGTATTTAACGTCTTATATCAAGTTGTCTTTTGTTTCTTGGGGATCTTTTGTATGACTTGCATTTACATGATATAATTGCTACCATGTATATATGGCTACGTTAGTGTCATCAGTACAAGGTTCATGTGCCACAGATAGGTATAGATTCAGTATGTGAATGAGGGATAGGTCTTGTTGATGATGCAAAACAGCAATTAGTTCAGATGTTAGTTAAAGAGGAAAAGGGAAAAAAAAAAAGACTTAAGTGGGGCAGCTTGGCTTTTACTCTTTACGTACTTTCTTTTTTCTGAAGAATGAGAAGGCTTAACCAAGTGGGAAGTAAGCAAAGTAGTACATAGTAGATAATCTGTTGAGCTTTTGTTAGTTCTTTATGACATTTAATTTGGGTAATACGTAAAGGCAACGATAGTTGGGCCATATGTGTCTTGAGTTGATCTCACCTGTAGTAGACATTGTACGTCATTGACTAAGATTGTTTAGCTACTAGGCTATTCTTAGGATATTGGTATATCCATGGAGCTAAGGGTATGAGGTCTGAGACTTCTGCTTCCAATTGGTATTTATCATTGCTTTGTGATTGTAGGAAGCCTTGAGGGCATTATGGGATGCATCTTTTCCTGAGGAGGAACTCCATGGTTTAATATCTGAGCAATGGAAGGAAATGGGTTGGCAAGGGAAAGATCCAGCCACAGATTTCAGGTATATATATGTATATATATGCTAAGTTCTCTCGACTATGCTCTTCATTTGCTAATTCATTATTCCCAAATTAATTCATGCTTTATACATATTGGACTTTTGTCTGGTAGAGGTGGTGGTTTTATATCATTGGAGAATTTGTTATTCTTTGCGAGGACATTTCCGGTATGTCTTCTTTGTGCTCTCTTCATCTATTATGAGAAACATGATTTATAATCCCTTCTATTTGGGACTTGAACCATGCAATCAAGATTTTTCTTGTCTATTTGGTATTAGTTGTATAATCTTTTATAAAAAATCTTATTATGTCTTGGTAGAATCATTTCCATGTTATACCTCAATGATTTACTAAACATAATGGCACAAAACCTCACCTTTTGTGTTGGTTCTTGTTCATGGTTTGTGCGGTTAGCATTTGTTATTTTGAATGGGAAAAAAAAACCTTTGATTTTCGCATGAAACACAATTATATTAAGAAAAGACCAAAAGAACAAATTTGGAGGACTACGGATTCTCCGTCAAACACAAAAAGATTAGAAATCGTACCTCTGCCCCTAAGCTGATTAAACAGGTTAAATTACCCTGGCAACTTTGAGGAAACAATCCAAGGGGAAGCTCAAAGGACATTCATAAATTGCTAATTATCCTTGCTAAGATTTTCAAAAATCTTATATTACAGCTAAATTACTCAAACTATGAACATAATATAGGATGAGGTCAAATAGGAATGCTTAGAGGCAGCATTGCTAAACAGATTGTCCTGACACACAGGCTTTCTCATCAATCTTCTGGATAAACAGTCCCATCTTTTCCAAATTGAGAAAACATAAGGGGTGAAGAACCAAACACTCCACATTTCCCTAATCCTGCAAGAAAAGAATAACAATTGGTGGAAAGGGTCCAATGTTTGTTCTCACCAATTGTTATTCTTGTTTTGAACGTCTAAAGAGTTGATCTTCTTTTGTGCAAAGAGCCATCCAAAACCTAAGTTTTAAATGGGTCCAGGTTCCATAAATGCTTGTCAGGGTAAGCCAACCTATGTTTTCAAGTCTTGCAAGGAAAGAAGTCTCTTCTTTCTCTCTATCTATTGAGAAAATTGATTTTGTATTACCTGGAAGCATCTGCTTTCTTCCAAAGTGAGTTTTATTATAGTTGAGAAGGTTATTTATTTGACATAAGGAAGTTCTGTTTTTGCCCTTCTTAAATTGATAGATGATCTAGAGGAGGTATAAAAATAAGGTGGTTGAATTTGTAGATTGTAATCATACTTTATCTTTTCTTCTAATTTGGTCTTTCAAGTGTGAGTTTTCACTTTAACTTTTTTCCATTGTGCGAGACAGACATTTATTATCTCAACTGTTAGGATTTTTGGCATGTTTAAGACATTTTGCTATGCCATGGAATTTATATTGGGGGAATGGGGTCCTTTTCAACACTCAATTCATGGAACATTATTTCTACAGGTCTTCTTTTAATAAAAGAAGAATGAAGACAATCTATTGAATAAATCAATTTTCCATTTCAATTAGCTTAGCCTCTTAAAACTGGTAATAATTATAGGGCTGTTGTTTTTCTCTGTTAATTTTAAATTGTGCTTACAATTTGTAAACAACTTCAAAAAGTGCTGGTATTGTCGGAATGATCTCTTCATTTAGACATCAATTTATTTAGAACTTCTAAATTGGTCAGGCAATCTTCAATCAAACTCATGAGTTTTCCAACCCATGAATGTTGAAATAATTTTTTTTTAGACATTGTTGATGTGATGAAACTGTACCATTTTATCTCAAGAGTGATGGCGAGTAAGAAACTATTTTTGTCTTGTTTTGGTTTGGTAGAGCTATGCATGTGATCATGGTGTCTATATCTGATGAGATGCAACCCCCTTTTAGCATTCCATTCCATCTGGATAACCTAGTTCACGCATGGCTGAATCGTTTCAATTAATACATCACGGATACTAAAAGAGTTGAAATTTTATGATCTATTGTAAACTTCTTTAATATTTCAAATATCAATCACATATTAATATCAAGCATATAGGTTGCATTGCCTAGATATGGGCACTATCTTGACTATTATCAAATACACATACACGTGAATGTATACATATGTGCATTCCTATTAACTTATGTGGCTTAAAGGGATTTAAGTTGGATGGTTTTCGAAAAGATTTTCTTTATCCATGAATTAGATGAGTCAGACATTGTTGTCAGCATTGTGATTCGTTTCGATGAATCTTAGGTGTAGTATCCAATTAGTTTTAAAGGTGTAAAATGTTCAGTTTTTACACTTTGTTTAAAAAAGAAAGAAAGAAAGAAAGAAAGAAAGATAAGGATTGGAAGTTACTTCCTTTATGGTTAAATTTTGGATTAATAGGGGTACATGGTGGTTACTCCACCACGGCCTGTTCCAAGACTGGGTAAAAGGGGAGGGTTGTGACACTGTGTTTGGTAGTTGCCTAGCGTATAACTTTGTTGGATCAAACTATGCATGAAGCCATCCTATGCAATTAGGAAAAAGAGCTTAATCTAGTTGAGTATAGGGTCATTTTTTAAAGAAAATAGAATTTGATTAACTGGGTTACTAATCAATGGTATAAGTTATTAGACATCTTCCAAAATCTCTTGAGCTTAAGATCTTTGACTAGTAATTGTGTATCTTGACGTGTTTAAGATATCCAGAGCTTAAGACTATATTGGTAAATATAAGTCCATTTCCTAATCTTTAGAATTAACAGGGTTGCCACATGCATAGAATAAGATAAAATTTCATAAGATCTCATTCTTCTCCACCTTTAATTTTTACTCCACAAGCAATTAGTAAACTAGTCAAATTATCTTTTCTACCTTTTGAATCCTTTCAACGATCACTTGAATATTTTCTTTTACGACTTTTCAAAGACGACTTAAGAATGTATTCCTTCTTTTCACTTCTTAAAATATAACATAATTAGTTGTTTGTTTTTTCTTATATAAAAAACCACTTGCATTATCTCCTAATTATTTGTAATCATCTAGTATGAAACTATTCCCTCTAATTCCCATATAAAGCCCCCACCACTGTATGCCATTATACATCAATCCAATCTCTCATTGTTAAACCCTTTCCTTATTTTGTTTCTCCTTACACTAGTTTGCTTTGCTCTTGGGGTGTGTTTACTTGTTAAGAAAGTGGTTTTTTTTTTTTTAAACAAAAACTTAATTTCCAATGTTTGGTGGCCAACAAAAGTAATTCAATTGAATAGCTAAACAAACACTAGAGAGAATTTTCTCAGGCAGATTCTCTCTTGATGTTTTTCTCAGGAAAGTCCTACAGATTCTTAGGTCCCAAACTCAACCTTATTAGCTTGATCAAACAGTGTCTTCTAGGTGTCAATGTGATGCTTAGGTATTTTGTAACAGTTAATTGAGTTGGCTTAAAATCACCTAGGCAGAGCTTAGTCTGTGCAAATAATATTTGTTTATAGCCTAAGTAGACAATTATATCCAAAACCTATATATAAATGTTCTATAATGTAAGAGTCAAATCTTCTATGAAAAAAGGTTAACTATATTTATATCCTTAAACTTTGGATATATGAATTAAAAACAAGAAAAACATATTAAATATATGACAAGTTGATGGTAGGATTTGTATTTATGGAATTAAAAAAAAAGGGGAAACTCAAAGTTAAAAAAATAGGAAAAAGAAAAGATTAACTTATATAATGGAAATTTAAGTGCAACTCTTAGAATTAAAATCTTTGGCAATGACTAAGTTATACAATCATATGCAAAGTGGAAATTCAAGTGCAACTCTTAGAATTAAAATCTTTGGCAACATTTAAGCTATACAATCATATGCATAATGGGAATTTAAGTATAGCTCTTAGAATTAAAATTCTTGCCAATGATTAAATTATATAATCATATGCATAAAAATTTGAAGAACAATAAACCTTATGCCTTATATATTTCATAACCTTATGCCTTATGCCTAATTTAACCAATGATTAAGTATACCAATTTTCTTATATATTTCAAAAGTTTTCACAGAGCCCTGCTGCCTAGCCTAAGCATGGCTTAGGTGATTGAGTTGTAACTGGCCTAGATGGTGGACTAGTCACTGCCAAAGTGTGGCCTTGAAAACATTATGTTAAAGAAAGGAGGTTCATGCATAAGTAAGAGTTTTTTATATTCTTTCCTATATGATAAGAAAATAGCTACATAATTAATTAAGATTATTAAGTTGTCCTTGAAAGTGTACAAAAACCTATCCTCATCCTATGGTTCCATGCTAGATTATAGGGCATGCAGATGGTGTCTGTGCAACCAATTCTTATGGTTAAATTAGCTCAAGGTAGGATTATTCTCTTGTGGCCTTTCGACCAGAGTCATGTCTCTAAAGGGACCAGAGAGAGCATGGACCATTGAATAAAATTGAATAAAATTAGCAGCATTTACCGGTAATACTGCAATGCTGGTCTTGGGACCATAACCTGTTTCCAGGGAGGCCTGCATTGTCCCAAACTAATATTGTGGCACTCCATGAATCAGCTCCTTAAGAATTGTAAATCCTGCTGTGTTTAATGTGAACAAGGACAACTGTAAATTTAAGGTCACAAATATGATCCTTTGCATGTACCTATCTGGGCCTACGTAGCTTACTACTGAGGACAGCTATATAAGTTTAATACCAAATGCCCCAGGTCTCTTCAAGCAATTCTGTTCCTAAATGATTCATATCTGCCCATTCACTTTCACCACCTAAGAGATTGTCAAAAGCACCATCTACAACAATTAGTGCATAAGTTGCAGATACTCTTCATTGTTAAGTTCATTTTTGCATTTGATCCTTAGGACTTGAGTTCAGAACCTTCAATTACAGGCCTCAAAATTTGACTTGGCATACGAGAGGAATACTTACTTCAATTACTGGTCATAACATTTTGATACTAGTGTGGCTAGTCAGGCACTACTGAATAAAGTTGCCTTCTTTCTGGCGTTCTGGGTTGATAAGTTGCTCATTTGCTACATAACTTATTAATGATTTTGAGATATGCATCAATTTGGCCAATTTAGTATCAAACTAACTTAATTCTGTGGACAAAATGAGCTTTCCATAAGATAATAAATATTTGCACCTTCTCTTTCATTTCCAACTATGTTACAAGTTTTGGTGGAAGCTAAAATTCTTTTTGCAGAAATCCTTCCAGGATCTTCTCCAAAAGCGGGAAGGTGATCGGGCTCTCTGGGAGTACCCATTTGCAGTAGCTGGCGTAAACATAACATTTATGCTCATCCAAATGCTCGATCTTGAAGCAGGTTTGCACTTTCCCCCTCCTTTTCATGCCTAAAAAATAGCTGCACCAAAAACCACTCATGGAAAACATCACAGAATTACTGATATTTGATGTAGTCAGATTCCTATATAAGATAAAGTATTTTTCCTCTATAGAACTAATTCTCGTCTGGTTTTAGAAGGCTCCAGTGAAAATTTCCTTTTTCAAGGTATATTTGGTAAATATTATGCAGTTTGGACAGTAGGTTAGTGAAGAACATCTAACCATCTTCTCATTTATACGTTAAATCTTTGCTGTGTGATACACATAAATGAACAATAAGAAACACTTTGCACTGGTATTTGCTGAAGGTTCTTTTAACGTGAATGAAGACTATGGTTGAAAGTTGTTTATTAGGAGAGGGATATTTATGAACTCAATTCCCATTTATACTTGTCACTTTTGTTGACGATGCTTTTCTCTAATATCTACAGTCAAGCCACGGACAATGATGGGAGCCATTTTCTTAAAATTACTATCAGGTAGATTACATTTGGAATTCACTTTTAGTACCATTTCCTTTTATATACTGAGTCCTTCATGGGAGGAGTTTGTGTCCTTTCTCACTGATTATGAATTAAACTCATCTTACCGAAATCCACCTAAATTATGGTTATCAATGTGTTTATTACAGAAAATGAATTGGCGTTTGATGTTTTGTACTGCATAGCATTCAAAGTTATGGATCAGCAATGGCTTGCTATGCATGCTTCATACATGGACTTCAATGTATGTGTTCCCAGCCACATTGCTCGTTACTGTTTTAAGTGTTCAAATTTTCTTGCATTTTGTTTATTTGATTCAAAACTTTATCCTCACTTTTTTATTTTCTCCCTCTCTTCAGACGGTAATGAAGTCCACACGCCGTCAGCTAGAAAGGGAGCTATTGGTAGAAGACATAACACGCGTGGAGGAATTGCCATCTTACAGCCTCCTCCGCTGATGCAGTAGGTCTATCTTGTTTTTCATTCCTTTTCTTTCAGCTAATAGTGCAACAGTCGCCACCATGGTCAACATTGAAGATAGAGGCAGGGTGGAGGAAGTGTGATGCGTGCCATCCTCCTTTTTCTATGTCCTTTTCTTTTTTTTTGGGTTTTTTTTTTTTTTTTGTTTTCTTTTTGTTTTGCTGACAATTTGCTGTTGTATGTGACAAATATGGCAAAACTTCACACGAGACTTTTGAGAGCATTTCTTGTGTTTGAGAGAGAGAGAGAGAGAGAGAGAGAGAGAGAGAGAGAGAGAGAGAGACTACTACATCCATCCGTTTGGGATTGGGTGCTCGTGAGATGACTACTACATCCATCATCAGTTACAAGTGTATATACGTTGCATGTTTTTGAAGCAGCAATCTTTGCTCAAACATGACTTCCTTTTTAAAGTTGCAGGGTTGTGCAGGGACGAAATAGTATTGATGGTCTGTTTAATGGAGTTGCGAAGAAGCTAACGTGGTTGATTGTTCTCCATCTCTTACAATTTTACAAATGATTGTTATTAACTTCGTCCGCAATTCGATGAACATGCCTTCTCAATCGCCGATTCCCACGAGAAGGTTTTTGCAGATCTTATCTATTTGAGAATGATAATCTGAAAGAACTTCTCTTTTATTTCACCAGTCTTCATTCTGGTTAAAAGTCCGACTAAATACAAAGAGCCCATAACGGCTTTAGATTGCAATATTCTTCCACCAGTATATTCTTATCATACTGACGGTTGGATCGTACCATGAAACAATCATAATTATTGATTCACAATATGAACCAATTAAATCACTGCATGATAGATGTTAGGATCAAATGGTAAGGTCTCTGAAATGGTCACGCTATTTGTAACCTCCAATTTATCTAAAACTTTCATTGTGAAAAATAATAACCTGTTACCTTTTAAATAAATTAGAAATTGATAAATAATATAACTAGATTTTTTTAAAGTGGAAAAAAAATAGACTTTAAGTTCCGTACGCGAATTGGGTCAGTGATCCCGTCTCTCGGTAAACAAAATATAGCGCACTTTCATCCCAAATGGCATTCACGCCCAGTCACTGCCAAGGAAACTTACTACCTACCTAACTTAAGTTACTACTGCAAGAAAAAAGGACAAAAAAAAGAATAATAACACAACAATTGTCTAACATTGTTGCCTGAAACAATAACATCAAGCATTATCATAGCATCGCCAAGCCCTGTCTCTAATCTCCTCCATCACATACAAATAATACTTAAAAAAAATCCCTTACAGATTAGTTGAAGGGTAAAATGGCCAAACCAAAGATGGGGAAAAAAAAAAGGAAAAACTCAACAATAATTAAAGCATAGCTATTAACCCTGCTTCTAAGCTTTTTTTACTCATAGATCCATGGATGAAGGCTGCTCTGCCAGTTCACAGTTCCATCAGGGAACCACAAAGCAATCTCCTTCCTAGCACTTTCTACTGAATCACTACCATGAATGACATTCCTGAAAGTGCAAACAGGGGAACTTTATGAGAGAAGTCCACATAGCATCTGAAATATAATAATTATGAGTATATGAGATGGTAATAGATACTTTCTTGTTGATATTTTGGATGTTGGAAAGGTAGCTCCATAAAGGGTTGACTAAATAGGAATGGGAACTTAAGCCGGCAAAATGAGTGTGTGTGTGTGTGTGTGTGTGTGTGTGTGTGAGAGAGAGAGAGAGAGAGAGAGAGAGAGAGAGAGAGAGGGAGTGATAGAAAGAGAATGATTGTTTGCCGTTAAGGAGATAATCAAATAATGCCATGATAATGCATCTGGTTCCATCCCATTGATAGCATTATGGGCCTAACATGTCAAAAGAATATAATTTCAAAACGAGCATCCCAGTCTATAAATGTGCTTCTATTCAGGAAACCAAAAACTTTTCTTTCTAAAAGGAAGTATTTTCTTTTTCTTTTTCTTTTCTGATGATTAACAGTTAATAAAAACTAAAAACATCTACAAAGACAAGAAATAGTGCCAGAATATATGGTATGATTTAAAAGAAACAATTCTTATCAACATATCAACTAAACAAGTACAAAGATGTAGGCCTCCACACACACACACACACACAAACACACACAAAATTATTTTTAAATAAGTAGATAACACTAGCTAGATTGATCAAGGAGGTGAAACAAATTTAAAGCCAAAACAATAGCTAACAAATCAATTTCAGAATACCATCACTAAAGCCAAGTTCCATCAAAATCAAACATGGTAAAATAGCGACAAAGACATAGGAAAATGAAAATTTACCTGCCAATATCAATGGCAAAATCACCACGGATGGTGCCAGGAGCAGAATCAGAGGGATTAGTAGCTCCAATGATCTTCCTACCAGTAACCACTACGTTTTTGCCTTCCCAAACCATAGCCACCACTGGTCCTGAGATTATGTACTCTACGAGTCCACCGAAAAAGGGCTTCGCAGACAGATCCTCGTAGTGCTTCTCAGCAAAAGCACGCTCAACGCTCATCAATTTCAACCCTTCATACAAAATTTTAGAAAATAAAAAAATCGTCAAAACGAACAAAGAACCAAAAGATTGAATCTTTCAAAGTTTAAACTGTAAATATACCTTTCAAGGAAAATCCCTTCTGCTCAAATCGGCTAATAATCTCGCCAACCTGAGAAATTTGAAAAAAAAAAATTAAAAAGAAAAAAGAAAAAAAATAAAGAAAATGAGAAGGTATAAGAGGAGATAGAACGAACAAGGCCTCTCTGGACGCCGTCGGGCTTGATCATGATGAAGGTCTGCTCCATTTTTTCTTTCTTTTTCCTGTTGTTGAATCTGCTGTGTGAAAACCCAAATGGACTCTGGTTAGTGCGAGAGTTTAACGAAGGCGAAAATGTCAGTTTATATAGGCGTCGATGAACAAACCCTAACTCTAATTTCACGGAATATCTGTTTCCACGTTCGTTTGATTCTGTTTTGTGTGTGGAATATGGCAAAGGCCGGGAAAGGAAAGTAACTGCCGTTATAACCGAGAAGCCTATTGTTTTCCTTTTAGAAAAATTCTTAAAAACTTTTTCTTTCTGACACCTGCAATTTTTAAACTATGGAATGGGCCATTTACCACTTTCAATGGCGCTTTCTGATTTGTTTTCAGTAACTTTTTGTTGGTAATGGAATCCTGCCGTCGATGATATCAAAATTGTTCTTTTTTTTTTTTTGGCTTTTTTCTTTCTTTTTTCTTTTTTCTTCATCTCTTTTTTTTTTAATATTTTTGAGTTTAGGGGTGTCGAGTGCTTGATGATATCAAAGATGTCGAAGAGACAGCAAAAAAAAAAAAGGTGGAATATTCAATTTCTTATAATAATTAACTTTAGGAAAAAGCACATAAACAAAGATATAGCACTTTGAGGTGAAAATTTCAAATTTTATAGGGGAGGTTTAAATGTCATTCAAATCCTACAATGTGAAAAAAAATTGTTGGCTTTGCTTATTATTGTTATTGTTAGTAGTTAAAATTTTCCTTATCTTCTTTTATTAATGATTTAGAAATTAGATGTTTCTATGTGATAGTTTAATGTAATTTGAATTGAAAAAAATAATACTTTAATATTCAATTTAAAATAAATACAAAGCCTATTGATGTATCTCACCAATAGAGGTTGAGTTAAATGGACGAAACTCAATAGTGTTCAATTAAAGGTTTCAAATTTGAAACTTGAGTATAAAAAAAACAATGTTACAAGTGATTCTTAATTTAAAGCCTCATTATAACTTAAATAGTAATTAGTCTTAAGATGCGTACAAAACTAGCTTATTAAATACATCATAGAATAATAATAATAATAATAATAATAATAATAAACCCTAGTGATGTATCCACTTGAGAGATAATGAGACTCAAACTAGATATTTTTATTTTCTTAAGTCATGTTTGCACAACTTGAATTTTTCGTTCCCTTAAATTTAACCCAAGTAGATGATAAGTTATTTTCGGTCTCGCCGACCAATCTAGAGGTTGTTCCACCAACTCATACGAGTAGTTGGAGTTGAAGAACACACCTATTTTCTGAGAAAGAAAAAAAAATAGGAAGTGGTAAATAAGGGCAAGGAACTTATTATAATTCAAGGTAGATGCCAAAGGTAGTATCAGGAATAGATGAAGGTTGTGGGAAGAACCTTTCAATCGGGATTTGAAACCCTAAGTTTAGGGAAGAGACCTTAGGTAGGAACTTGGGTGTTGTCAAAGGTGACACAGTGGATCATAAATAAACTTTTAGGACATAAGTTAGAGACTGGAAACGTTTGAAAAACAAACACTTGTTTGGTCGGAACACGAGATTAGAGAATCCTATATCTCTGGTTTCTATGCGGTATGAGACGCATAGGAATTCAGGGATATGGAGGAATCCTAGACTCGAAGAATGACGAACCATGTTTGGTGAATGATCTGTGGCTTTGGACGAACTTGTTTTCTTATGCTTGGCTGGTATGGGATAGTCAAGTATACTAGGGCTTGAGAAGCCTTAGAAATTGAGACATTTGCGAAATTGATTGGGTGTAGCGAAATCTTTAAGTGGAAGTCTATGTTAAAGGGCAAGAGTGGTATGAGACACTCGAACCCGGAGGCATAGCCGGAAGCCTAGTGTTGACAAACCTGCAAGTGTACAAGATCACAATAATAATAAATGTTGAAGACTGGATATTGTCCTTAGGGAACGGTTTAAGGTTAACAATCTTAGAGCCCAATCTAATGTCAGACTCAATTTTATCAAAGCTTTGAATTGAATTGAATTTTTGAAAACTTAACTTAAATCAAAAGAGAATACAAATCAACCAAAAATTTGATTGAAAACTATTTTAATTAAATGTCTAGGATAATAAACTATCTTGTAATCACCCTTAATTCTTATTCCAATTAAGTAAATTCCTATTTTTGTAAATTCTAGCACTTGTCATTAAAACCCTCTCTCGAGGCACCTTAATACCTATTAGTCTTGTTTCCTAATACCCCCTCCCGAGGCGTACAGTTAATAATCTAACGTAGTAAATACAGTAATCATGTGCGACCTCCTACGTGATCAACAACCTCTCAGTCAGTTGATTACTCTAGGTCTATAATTCAATTCTCCAATTGTTAAACTTCTCTCCCGAGTTAGTTTAATAATCTATAATCGATCTATGTATGGCCAGTAAATAGAAAGCATTAAAAACACAAAATATAGAACAAAACATCAAAATCAATTAATTGGAGTAAAGAATCTCAAGTTCCTCCAATCAAAATTTACATCCTAGACCTGACTAGAATTTAGCCAGACATAATATAGAGTTCACACAAATCAAAGAAGTAAATACACAAACATCTTGATCTTTGTTCTTCATTTCTTCTCTGTCTTTCTCTTTTCTATTCTTCTCTGGCCATCAATATCATTATTTTTTTGAACCCTTAAAACCTAATATTAAATTCTATTTATTCTGTTTACTCCAAACAAAACCTAAATCTTGCGCTAAACACAAAAACGTGTAATTTAATTGCATTACCGAGATCACTGACTGTGGTAACTAGTGCGAACAATAAATACGTAATCCACACCGCCCGTGTTACCGCAGTTACCTACCATGGTAACTCTTTCGCCTAATATATCTTCATTCTGGTTACCTCGGTCATTCCTTGCTTTATCACGGTAATTGTTCCTTGTTACTTTTCTTCATTCTGGTTACCTCAGTCAGTTACGTTGGTAACTAGTTGCACGATAATTCTTGCATTTATTTGGCATTCCATCTGTTTACCTTGGTCAACCATTTCTCTTCCGTAGTAATTAGTTGATCCCCTATGTTTTTCAACCATTCTTCACTTCTTTGTGCTGTTCTTGCTGTTCTAATTCATTCTTTACCTGCACAGACACTAAAAACCTTTCCTAGGCATCATGTTCACATAAAATTACTAGAAATAACATAAAATCATGCTAACATGTAACTAATCATGCAATAATGCTCTAAATGTATATGTAACTAAATATAAACAAATACACTTAATTTCCTATTAAACTCATGCAAACTATACGTAAAGTATCTATAGCATAATTAATCTGATATGCAACTAACAAATACCCCCAAACTTAGACTATTGTTCGTCCCCGAACAATGACTCAACTCTAAACTGACACACCATACGATATAATTTTAAATTCTTTTTTACTCATCATTGTAACCTCAATCATCTATTCCTATAGTTTGCAACTCATTAACAAGTCCCTAGGGTCGTTTAAGTAGTTAAAATTTTTAGCTTGTCCTCTATTCTTCTTTAACTTCATCCTCTCATCTGTCAGTATCTTAGTCCTCCTAAACCTTGTAAGTGATTTGCAATTACCATCCCACTCATAGAAATCTTCTCCTAATGCCTAAGTACACAAACCCTCCCAATTCTCTCCTCTATCTATCTTCTACTCAATTTAAACTATAGTTAGGATCAGTGGTTTTTTCTCTAGGTTGTAACATGGCCTCGCTCAAGGTACAAGTGTAATAGGATTTTAAATTTGACTCAAATGTACACTCATAGCAATAATAACAACCTATTATGTTTGATTTTCTCAATATAACTTGATCTTTTCTGTTCAATGCCTTGTTGTCTTCATTCATGCATCACAACCTTGTTTTCATAGCTTTCCCAAACTTATTTCATCACATGTACACTCATACAAAAGTAGGAAGCTCAACTTTTATGGACAATACTAAAATAACAAATATATAACTTTATTTTCTCTTCTTTTTTTTGCACAAAATCAAAACTAAAACAAAAACTAAAAATATATGTATTTCAATGTCAACATCCCTTCTTTCTTTCATATCATCAAGATAGACAGTATTAAAACCATGAGTGCACACAAATATGTTCAACTAAGATAATCATGAAAGGATAGAGTGTTTTTTATATATAATGTTTAAGTTTATAACAATAAAACATGCTATAAAGCTCAAAATTGGTTGCAAAGGATTATAAGTGTTGGGACCGGCCTTTAGATTAGGACTCAAACAAAGATGGCCTACTTCATTTGCCTCATAGAATCATTTATAAGCAGTGTTCAAGATAAATTTGATTATTTCGAGGGTGTGTGGAAAATTCTTTCCACTTGTAGTTTGACTCCCACTCCTCACTTTCTTCAGTTTCGAATTCTCAATCTACCTTAGATTAAAGAATTCTGTCAAAGTCAAATTTTGGATAACTTGAGCACAAAGACTATTAGAAAACACCGTAGTTCCTTGTCTCATCACCTTATAGGAATTTTAAATCTCCTAGGTCACTCAGTGAAAAAATTAAAAAAATATATGGCATGGATCTAGTCTAAGTGACAGCTATATGCTCTATATGCTTATGTCCTAAATTTAAATGAAGAAATATGCCTTCCAATATTCTAACTATAATGTTAAAATTTCAATCATAAATATGTGAATGCCTAATATGTGCAGTTCAATCATAAATATATGACCCATAAAATAACCTAGAAAAATATAACCTGACGTTGAATCAAAGAAGGAAGAACTTCACTGCGCACCCCCAAACTTTTAAACAGGCCTTGCCCACAAGAGCACACATAATGCATACACAAATGAGAGGAGACACATCGATGCATGGTATTGGGAAATTAACTTGCTCACAATAAACATGCATTAAAAAATGGCAAGTTAGTGTAGAAAATACGAAATATAATAAGCAGTATAGAAAGACCATAAAAAGGGAAACGCAAATAACAACAAATGCAAAAGTATCCCACGCAGTATGAATATAAAGACATCCAGCAATAAGAAAAACTAAGCCTAAGCCTGATCTCCAAACATCTCAGCCTCTATAATGAAATCATTATCATCAGCCCCACCACCACCACCACCATCATCATCGTTTGCAGGCGGCACTGAAGCTTCACAACAACTTAGATCCATGTAACGGGCCATGCAACGCAGTGGAGGGTTTGACTGAGCCAGCTCCGGATGAGCTTTGTGATAAAGTCGAGTGAGATAGGCTAACCCTTGAAGAACCGCATGAAGCTCTGATGGTTGGTGTAACGACCCGTATTTTTGGACATTTAGTCGACGAGTTCGATATGTATATTTCTGTATAAATTAATGAATTATAAATGAGAAATACATGATTATACAGAAATACGAAATTTTTGGCAATGGTATTAATCAATATATGTATTAAATGGTAATACATGATTTTTGGTGAAAGTATTAAGTAATAAGTGTATTACTTGAGAAATTAGAATAAATAAAAAATGATAATAATTATTTATTGGAGTTAAAAAATGAATAAAATAAATTTATGTAATAAATTAAGTATTTCATTTACATATGTATACATATATGTATTAATATGCAAGAATAT
>JAJIYU010010942.1:0-15652 GCA_030144865.1 Tinospora cordifolia
TTTGTCTTCTCTTTTGTTTTATAAGCTAATTTTACTTGTACTTTAAAATTAATTACTGTAGGACTATGAAAAATTTTACTTGAGGCTCCATATTCTATATTTTAACATTAAAATGTATTGGAAAAATTATAATAAATAACTTTTGGCCATTTTTTTTATTGGTAACATTTAATGTTCCTACCCACTCTTTGTCAACAGTAACACAGACAGGAGAGGAAAAACCCCACACTAGTCACTCAAAAATAGACTTTTACGTAAAATTTTTACCGCAGAGAACCACACTCACACATGAGACTTTTTTTTTTCTTTGTCAACAGTAACACATACAGGGGAGCATGTAATGTTCATGTCCACTCACACACAAAACCTTTAAACTCTCCTTTTATAATTCTTTCTTTCTTTTTCTTTTTTTTTTTTTTTTTTTGTAAATTTCAGCCCCTTGTTCCCTTTTTTTTAATCAACCCTTGTTGCTACTTTAGAAATGATTTATTTTAATTATTTTTTGGGAGGTTTGCTAATTTTCTATTTGATTTAAGTATAGGCACAGCAATTTTATCTATAAACACAAAATTGAAATTGTTAGAATAACGAACCAATATATATTTTTATTACATTTAAATATTTGTGTAACATTTACAATAAATTCTTATTTTTGTGCTGATTTTGTTATTTTTAATGCAATCAAAATATTTATTCATTTAAAAATGTATAAAATAATCTCACTTTATAAGTCTCGCTCGCCTCAAGTCCTTAAATAGATAAGACTAACCCTAACATAAAACTATAGAATCATTAATAAACCAACTGAAATTCAGTGCAAGAATGGTCAATTTTAGGTTGAACTAATATCTCAGGATATCTCCGATCCTTACTCCATTTTAAGGTTATTTTAACATTAAATCGTAATTCTTTTTCAATCTATTTACATTATTTTTTACTCCAAAAAAATAATTTTTAAAGATATTTTTTTTATTTTATACATGTAAAAGTCGATATGTATATCAAGATGTATACCCTTTCATCTAATAATTATAAATATTATAGTTGCATTAAAAAAATAAAATTGATAACAATCATTTGAGAATTTTCATAATAGTAATACCTTTGACTGTTTCATTACACTATAAACAAAATATAAGTACTTAAAAAAAGATAGATACAAAAATGAAAGTAAAACTTAAGTTTGCTTAAATTTATATTTGTATTTGACATTAATTTCGTAATGATATGAACACTCCTAAAGTTCAAGTTCTCTCCATTTCCATTTTTTAATTATTTTTTTTTTGTGTGTATTCCACATCTCTTTTCTTCTTCGTCTTCTTTTTTTTTTTTTTTGAAGAAAGTTAAAACTAGATTTGCAATTTTAAACAGTAATACTCGGATTTAACTGTTACGATTTAGAATTATTATTATTATTATTATTATTATTATTATTATTATTATTATTATTATTATTATTATTATTTATAAAAAAGAAGAAGAAGAAAAAGATTTTGAGGTATATGGGGTATAATGTATAGGTTGAGTATAATTTAAAAAATATACAAAAAAAGGAATTAAGGTTCATTTAACATATTTTTGAAATTCATTTAGTTAGCACTCACTTTATCAAAAGTACTTATAAAATAATTATATCTAATCAATATCAATCAAACCCAACATAATAATTATATCGAATCAATATCAATCACACCCAATTAATAAATAAAAAAAATAACATAAAATCGATTGAAAGTAACACATTAATTATTTGTTACAAATTACTATTACATCTATTTTACATTAATTATTTAATACACCACATCAAAAAAAGACATAAAAATTATCTTATATAGAGCTTCAACATATTAAGCTTGGAGCGGGTGGTGTTTAGATTTTGATCTAACAAACATTAAAAAAAAAAAAAAAAAACTGCCTTACAATGCAATAATAGTGCACTTATATAATATATTGCGTCAGAAAAATTCTATTGTTGTAAATTTAACAAGAACTGTTTGAAAATTGTAAAAAAAAAAAAAACTTAGAAGAAAAAGAATAACTTAAGAACACTAGAGAAAGACAATAATTTCAACAGAGAGTTGTGCTCTTTTGTTTTATTATTTTTCTAAGATACAAGACCCATTTATATAGATTTTGGGGTTGTCCTCTTTTTTTTTTTTATAAGATATAAGACCCATTTATATAGATTTTGGGGCATGAGGGTTCAATCAACTATAACAAAAATATTTGAATAATATCATTAATTTGAATATTATAAGATTTAGGAGTTACAAAGTACTAAATGGTAGAAGTTATAAAGTATTAAAATGGTAAGGGTTACAAAGTACTAGATGATAGGGGTTACAAATGCATTCAAGATAATTATTTATAACATTCTCCTTTTGAATGTCTTGTATAGGAGAATGTACTTAATTAAAACCTTATTAGATAAAATTCAGTAGAAAATAATCTAAAAAGAAAAAAATACATATTTTTTTAAAGTCTCATACTATTGTTAGGACTGTCTTATTAAAACTTTTGCAAGAAAAATCAAGTGAGACAAAACCTTAACTAAGGAAAAAAAGAGTATAATGTACTAATCAATTATTCTCTTTATTTTCCTTCTGATGATGACGTGTGTAGACTTTCGTTTATTATCATACTTAAAATATATTTAGTCGTTACCTCCTAATATCATGTACAAGTTTCATAAATCTTGTACTTGGCAGAATTTTTACAAAAAAGTCTTCAAAATTTTCACTCGATCTTATTTGTTGAATATCAATTTCATCATTCTTCTGAAGCTCATGTGTAAAGAAAAATCTTGGTAAAATATGTTTGGTTCTATCATCTTTGACAAATCGTTTTTGTGACCATGCAATACATTTTGCATTTTCTTCATATAATATTGTTGAACAAACTTTAATAGAAGATGAATCATAATATCCTTGAATATATTGGATCATAAATCTCAACCGTATATATGATGACTTGTTGTATAGATTGTCTGAATTTGATAGTGATTTGAAGAATTTGCAAACATTGTTTGGTTCATGGATGTTATGAGATCACAATATCACTATAAATAAAACAAATCATGTTTGTGACTTTACTTTACGAGGATCTGATAAAAACTCAATATCTGCATTTTAGTCAATTTTGGTGATGGTTTTCTTGAAGAAAAATAAAGACTCGTATTCCTTGTTCATCGAAGGTAACATAATAATGTTTAATTTCATTCTTATATCTTTGAGTTGGTGAAAGTCGCATCTTGTAAGTAGCTCAATAGAGAAAATAATGTCTAATCTTATACTTCAAGACCAATAAGTGTATTAGTCACAATAAGATTTGATACTTCAAGATCAATAATTTCTCTTTCATGAAGATAAAATAGTTTTTTTCAACTTCAAATGACCTAATCACCATTTACGAACTTCATGGATATGTGTTTGTCCATGTAAAACAATTCTAAAACTTTTTGAATAAACTTATAGTGGTGAATAAAAACTCAACTTGAAAAATTCTCGATGTAACAACCCGTAAATTTTTATAACACGTAAAGTAATTTGAATAAAAGTAGATGCATATAAATACACATATTTATATGAATTATGCGTGTACGTACGTGTTAATTACGCAAATATATTAAAATACGGGTTACGTGAATAAATTAAATAAATTAAATTATTTATTGAAAAATAATTGTGGTATAAAAAGAAAAATAAAATAAAATAATAAGGAAAAATGAAATAATAAAATAAAATGAAAAAAAATGAAATAAGAAAAATAAAAAATTTAAATGAGAACAATTTATATATCAAGTTGGTTAATATATATAAGGATGAAATGACATGATGTTGGGATACATGTATTAATGTAATATTGGGGGGTGTGTATAAGGAATGGGGCGGTTATGATTTATATTGGGTGGTGTAATCACCGTTGATAAAAAGTGATGAAGGAGAATGAAAGGGGTGATAAGATAGTTTAAGAGTTATTTAATAAATGAAGCACTTGAAGTTGATTGGCTAATGCATATACATTATACAAATGTGGATGGGTGGTTGAGTGGCACATGAGCAAAAGGAATTAAGTGGAGCAAACCATTTCAATTTGATAATTGACAATATATATAAATTTTCCTTAGCTTGGCACGTTGGGTTGGAGAAAAAAACAAAAAAGAGAAAACAAAATTTAAGGTGGCTAATTAATGCATTGAAGGTGAAATTACCATATAGATACATGGTGGGTTAATTGATTATGAGGGTAATTTGGTAATCTCTTTTACCATTTAATGATAGTGGGTCGATTGCCAATGTTGCTCAACCCTTAAATCCCTCATTTCTTCATTTCTTCCTTCATTCTTTACGGGACGCACCTCACGGGAGGAAAAAAAAATAGAACAGAAACAGGACGTCCAGCAAATAGAAAGAAAAGGGAAAACCTCATTTTCTCGCTAGATTCGTCGCATAGGTAAGCTATTTTTCTTAATTCTTATTATAAAAACACTATACAAGTCGAGTACTACAATCCTAGGGGTGTAATTTTTGCTGTAGGCAGTGCTTTATAACAGTACCTAAAAATTGGGTGTTTCCCTACAGTGAGTGAAACTCAACAAAAAATATACCAAAACACTTCTGGCGATAAGTAGATCCCAGATATGTGGTTAGATTTTGTTCGTTTATCTTGTAGATTTTAAAATAAATACTCAAAGTTTTATAACCTTTGGATAGGCTTTTGATAGTGTTAAACCCCAATGAAAGCTTGATTTGAAGCTATAGAAATGTAGAGAACGAAAATATGTACCTATCGACACCAAAAGTTTGAATTTTGGATATCAATTAGAATTTTGGTGAAAGATTGAGCAATGGGGGTTTTTAAAAAAATATATATAAAAGATTACGAAAAATATGATTTAAAAGCCTATTTAAGTTATTTTCTGCCGTAAAAATATTTTATCTGAGCAGAAAATTAGTTTTATGATTATTAAGATTATTCGAGCCAATGCGCATCGATATGTGAGGTCTGATGTGCGTGTATGATTAAAAATGAAAAAGAAATACGTTAGAAATTGATTATAAAAATGAATTTGAATTTGATTGGTGCTTTTAAAATTTTTGATAGGATAACTGTGGTGAATTGAGTATAGAGGTTGAAGTGGATACTGGAAATTGATTGACAATAATTTTGGTGAGTGATCTTTATTTTGGGGTATTTCAGAGAATATTGTTTTATGTCTAAAACTTCTGATTTTTCTTAAATATAAATGGATGCACCTGATATGATATGAAATGATAGATTATATATTATTTTATTTTACAGTAAAGGTTGGAAAAACTGATTATTTACCAGAGAGTGAGTTACGTGCCAATGGGGTTTAGTGTTGGTATTCTGTGAGTATTTCTTTATCTTTGTTATTTATATGGCATTGTAGATATAAAAAATGGTTTGAATGTAAGCATGTTATTGATATGAGCATATGTTGCATTTGATTTGGATTTCATGAAATTTTACTTACATGGCAACGTGTTTTGGATTTGCAAGAGCAAATCTAAAATATGATATCATTTCGATGGACTGAGCCATAGGGAATAATACTTCTTTATGTGATAATCCTATGAGATTGAGCCATGAGAAGTATCAGCCTTTCCCTATGTGATAATCCTCGAAATGAGTTGGAAACTGGAAAAAATCGGAGTTGCAGTCTACTTTTGTTGAGGCCAAACAAGAAGTGAGACTGACTCTAAATCTGGAAGGATAAGGAGATGCATAATTGTTTAAAATGGAAGGATAAGGAGGTGCATGATTGTTTTAGATTGTTATGAGCACTATGTTAAATGCATTTAGGTATTTTGTAAATGAGCACATGGAATTTGAATATTTTATTTGATTTGAGAACTTGCATGTTTATGTAAATGCAAATAAATGCCTTAGATAAAGAATATTCACTGGGCATGTTGTAGCTCACTCAATTTTTAACATTTCAAGAATCGATAGAAAAGGAAAAAGACCAGCACAAGAAGAGTAGACAACTCTTTCAGGTTTACTATGTGCATTGGCTTATATGGTTTATGAGTTTTACTCTTGTATAATTATAATTATCATTGTATATGTAATATCAGCTAGAGAGATATCAGTTTACTTTCACTAAGATGAGAGTGAAAAATAGTTTTGATTTGTGAATGATATATGAAATATACTGTGTATGTTTGTGTGGATCATAATATTGTTTATCAGGTGATGAATTTTTTTGGGATAAGTCAAAATTTTAGAGGAAACTCTGTCAAAATTTCTGTAGGGATATCAAGTAGAATTAACTGTGAGAAGCTGACATAGTACTGTATACGTAGATGTAGCGTATATGGTATTGTGTGCCGGTCGTGACGTTACTTCTATGAAGTGGGTTGCGACACTCGATTTGCATACCGAGATAAAATTTTGTTTTTCCAAGATCTTTCATATCAAATTTCTTCGAATTTGATATTTTTTTTTTAATTTTTTACTAGTTCGTACATGATCATAAAATTCAAGTCGTAAACAATAAGGATATGCACAACAAACATGAATTAATAAATATAATTATAATATGCAAGTATAAAAATGATTACTAATATCAATAAAAAAGATTTTAAGATATGCATATAAATAATCAAGAATTATACATGTCTGGTAGTGTTAAACATTCTCAAATTCATATTTCAAAGCATTTGGTTCAAGCATGTATTTTAAATCTTTAAGGAATTTTTTAAAATCCTTTAGGGATTCTTTGTATGTACTATCATCCATGGATCCATTTTTCTTTGAAAATTTTTACAAAATATTCATTTTCATCCAACACATTATACACTATTAAGTGTTGGGATAAGGGTGTAACACCCCGTAACTTCGTGATCGTGCCACGTCGTGAGCGAATAAGGATAAATAAATTATTTCATCGCTTGCTCGAAGGCGTGAGTGATGCGAAAATGAAATCTATTATTTGATTGAAAATAATAATAATAATACTAATAATAGCATGATAAGATGATAATTTATATTTATAGATATGTATAAATAACTGAATAATTAATTGAGATTTATTATGATTAGTATAGAAAAAATATAATAATTGAATTAATAACAACAATAATAACAACATGGAATACATATATATTTATCATAAGGTTCATACACTAAATTTAGATGGTAAGACATGTACATATATACATATATGTGTGTGTGTATAGACAAGAGAAAGAAAAATATAATATGGTGACTTTATCATAAGGTTATAAAAATGAAACAGGGGCGTATGTGTATGTGGGTAACGAGTGGTGTGTGTTTAAACAAGAAATGGCGTTTGGGTGGTGACAAGAGGCATGCTGAAGAAGAGAGTCGAGATTTCTGGAAAATGAAGATTTGTTTGGGCGGTGTCCGGTTGGCTTGCGAAGGAAGAATTGAGGAGGAAATTTAAAAGAGGATAGAAATCAAAGGAAGAAGGAGGACGTTGGCTATCGGTGGGCTGGTGTAAAGAACAGAGGTTGTTCTATGTGGCTGCTGAAAAAATCATGCACTGAAACCAGCACTCTCTGTTTGTCATACTGGTGGTCAGGAGTCATAAGCAGAGAGGATTGAAATAGAGGAACAGAAAGTTGATTCATGCATGAAGACAGAACAGATGCAGTGTGAATTTGATCCGTGAGCTGCTGCAGGTGGTGTATGTCGTCGCTGTGATGGGAAAACAAAAACAAAGAGCCGCTGGTACGTAGGGACGAAAACAGAGCAGCATAGTTTGCTGCTGCTGTTGCTCACTGGCCGCCGAACTAAATGAATACCAGTAACAGGTTGTGGCTATGGTTGAATGGACTGAATGGAAAGAAATGAAGAAGAAGACCCACAGCTGCAAATTCAGAATGAAGAAGAAGAATCATGGCTGCTGCTGCAACTGAGCATGCACGGACGACAAACAGAAAGCTGGAACGAACAAAAGAGGAAGGAAACGAAGACGAAGGCTGAAGCAGGGGGGAAACACTACTGGCCGAGAGTCACAAACAGGGGGATTGGAAGATGAGGCTGCAGCAAGATGAACTCAGGAATAAAGGAGCACAAAGCAAGATGATGAAGAAGGGTAGCTGCTGCAACTGTCAAATGAAGAAGAAGAAGAACTGCTGTGCAGCAAGAATGGCAGCAGGGGCTGCTGGGTTGGATTGAAACAGAGCAAGGAACGATAGAGTGTGTTGTCCTTCAGGTGTGTGTAGAAGAGTTTGAGCTGGTGGCCGTATGAACAAAATGGTGAATGGTGCTGCTGAGGTTGATGTTGTCCGTGAAGGAGGGGACCATGATCTGTTGTAGCTGGTCATTGTTGTTGATGCTGCTGTTACCAAATGAAACAGACAGCAGGGGAGGAATTGGAGATGGTGTTCTGCTACTGTTATTGCTGCAGCTGCTGTTGTGGACTGGTGGAATGATGAAGAAGAAGCACCAGAGCACGGTGCTCTGTTTTGGTGAATTCTCAGCTGCTAGCTGGATGGTGAGCAGAACATGGTCAAATAGTGCATCGTTGTAACATCCCGCCTTCCAAGTCCCATCTTCCACATCATCTGACGGTTCAATTCTATTTAATAAAAAATCTTGGGATACCCAAGAGACGGACCCGTGCTACATTTTCTTCTTCTTAGACCTAAATGCATTAGGGTTCCTGTGTATATTAGTCTATGTACAAAAATAACATCATAGTAAAGAAGATTCTTCATATGTTCATTTAACAATTCCAAGTACAATATTCCATTATAGCGAAAAATAAATTTAAAGCTGAAAATACATGAGTTCACTTGGGCCTATTTGCCCTACATTAAATTAAATAAAAACTTTCTAAGAAACAATTTTCGCGTAGGCTGATCAATTTTCTGTTGTAAAAAATAAGGGGTGAGTTACACAGCTCAGTGAATCATTCCATCTATTTAATCCATTATTCCAACCAGACAATGCAAGCAGATCAAACACTTTCATAGATTAATTCGATTCATCCAACATATTAATTCAGTCGTAATTTAGACCGAACGGGAATACCCTCTGTGCTCCAGATCTAGGGAGAGAGATCAATTCTAAAACTTAAACTCATTTCCAGTGGGATCATTTTTGAAACTCGTTTCATACCGGTGTCAGTATTGACAACCAGTTCCAATTCTACATGGAACACAGAAAGTCCCCGTGCCGGTACGTGGTTGAAATCTCATTTAATCTGACTTTTGTGTGCAAGAATATGGTAAATAAATATTTCAACAGAAATTGAACATACTACAGTATAACATAATAAATCAACAACAATACTGATGTTCGATTTCTGATGTAGAAGATCGTACGAGACGCAACTATAGAGCATACTCTCTTAAACAGGAAAACGACTTTCGATTTCTGATGTAAAAGATCGTACAAGACGCAACTACAGAGCATATTCTCTTGGTCATGCAACATGATGATCAAAAGAAATAAATGCAAAGAATAAAAATAAAAGCACATAAGAATCAAACTAACCAAACAAGCAAACATCATTTAAATCAAAATAATAAATTAAAAGAAAGGAAAGAAACTTACCTCGAGATCGATTCCTATATTATTTGTAGCACTTCGTGGCTACTATTTCGCGAACTATTTAGAATAGCTCAAGCAAAGAAAAATTTAGAACTAAGGTTGCCAAGAAAAAGGCAAAGAGAAAGCAAAAGAAATTCTCAACTCTTGTCTTTGGGATGAATGAAATGGGTAGAGTAGGGGGTTTATATAGGGCCCTCCTCCAAATAGTGTCTCTAACTTTCCAATGTGGGATTATTCCTTCCCATACATGCCCACTTTAACATCTCAACACATGAGATGTTTCATGAATGTTTTTCCTTTACCCATTTCTTCTCTATGTATATTACCATCATACTAACCAAAATATTATTTTCATGAGAGCATCTAATTAATATTTTATACACATACTTTTTCTATATTAATATCATACTAAAAATATTATTTTCTTATTCAAATAGAGAAGCATATAATTACCCAACAATTCTATATGTCTAATATTAATCATTGTATATTCCTTTATGCTTCTATGCTAACTAGTTAATTGCATACCAATGACAAATATACATATTTATACGTATATGTGTTTTAAACCCAAATTTCGGTTATTACGTCATTAAAGTTTCATGTATTACAATTATTATGTCACTAAAATTTCAGGTATTACAATCGTGGTGGCAGCTAACTTCATCAATTGGTGTTTGATCAAAGTAAAGGGGTAAACAATTTAAATGAATTTAGATAATTAAAATTTAACATGTTAATAGGTAATCTAAGTATATGGATCAGTTGATGTAGATTAAATACTACTATCCAATAATATGTAGAATATATGCACATTAATAACCATTATGTAGAATTAAGAATTATAAAATATTAAGATTGAAAAATAAACAAAATTATGAATACTCCTCCAATAATCTAAAGTTTAAATCAGGCAAATTCCAAAGATTTTAATTAATGTGGTTTCAGTATGTTTTACAAAGATGAGACTATGGTAGGATTTATCATTATAACTTGAATTAGAATCAAAGCTAATGCAAATAAATTGATATGCATTGGTTAGAATAATAAAGTTTTAAAATGACAAAATATTAAGATTTGGAGAACAAAAAAATTAACTAATGTATCTTCAGGTATTTAAATATTTAAATTAAGTAGTTAAAGACATTAAAAATCATTTATTCAAGTACTCAATTATTTAAGTAGATAAATATTTAAATTAAAAAAATAAATAAATAATAATTATTCGAATTAATACTATAAGTGATCTCGCTAAAATCCTAGGAATGGCATAAGACTAAGATTTTCAAATCCGAATAAGACTAAAGATTCGTCAAATAGAAGTCTTATTTTGTTCGTAATTATTATATGAATAATGTAACTATAATAAAAAGAATGAGAAACTATAGAACAGTTAAATTGTTAAGGACACAAAAGATTCTTAAAAATGTGTTTAATTCCTCGTAAACCTTAGTAGTAAGAAAATAATAGAAATATTAATCGAGAAATCGTACACTATAATTATTTTGTAGATAAAAAGCTCTAGGACAGTCGTAGCGACAAAGGAGTAGGAAATCGCCAAAATTCAGGTGGGCGTGATTTTTTCTCTCTCATATATTATGCGGATTTAAAATTCAAGACATTGTTTGAATAGATTATAGGTTGTTAATGTTTTGAAAAAGGTTGATTTGAATTGTTGGTATTGTTAAATGACGTGTGATGACTGGTTTCTTGATCATGACATGTTTGTATATGAGACTATGCTTATAGATTTCATCGTTTGATCATTTACTTTACTATGCTAATGTTGGATATTATTCGTTTTGCTTGCTATGATATGAATGATGCTTCGGTGTGATTGAATTACCGGTATTAAACTAAAAAAAAGGCGAAGGTTTATTAAGAATCTACGTACCGGTGCGATCGTAGAGCCGAAAGGTGGATCGTAGGTATTTCCACCCTGGAGCTGCTTGTGTCAGCTCGAAGTCTTTGGAGACGATATGACTCTGTGATGAGTACCTCTCTCTTGCACTGTGATACTGAGACATGACTAATTTTAGATGGTACCACCTGAGACCTCTACGATTATGATTGGATTGGATCATAGGGAATACCGAGAGACATCTCAACCCTCTTTCGGTCTTGACTACAACCAAAACCAAATAAATGTTTGAAACGTCTAATGTTTGAAAGTGTTTGTAATGTTTTAGATTGAGTCTGTATAATGCATGCGATGTGTAGGAATGATCCATTGGGCTTTCGAGCTCACTCTCACTTTATTTTTCAGGTACACCTGGACGTAGAATATGTTAACTACGTCAGAAGACCCGCACTCTAATTGGACACCTCATGGGGAGGTCGTCCGGGATAAGGTACTTGAAGGTTAAGTTTTTATGTATTTTACTGGATTGTTCTAATGTGATTATACTGGTTTAACTTGGTTGTTTTTATTCCAGTGGTTTTCCTTATTTAACGATTGTGGTTAAATGAACGATTTAAGGATTTCCGCTGCAATATTCATGATTTTTATCAGTTTATCCAGTGAACATTTTGGGGAGTTCTTTTGACGTCTTATTTTGATAAACAAGTTACTAGACATTGACTTAAGAACAAACATATGATGAAGTTAATTTTGAAGAAAAAGATTTTGAACAGAACGAAACTTAACGTAGCATCTCGATTTTCATCGGACAACGATCCACACGTGCGGCAACACGTGAACGGAGGTCCGGTCGAAAATTGAAGTGTTACAAAGGGCTTCTTCAATGAGCATTTATTAGCGCTGAGGTGGCGCTCAATGGAGGGCCACCTCAGTGCTAATAAATGCGGAAGGGTGTTGAGCGCTCGATACAAATCAAGCGCTCAACACCCTTTTTTTATTTTATTTTTATTTTTTTAAAAACTGATGTGGTAGCAATGCCCATACGCTAGGCGCAGACCGAGCGTATGAGCATTGTTGTTGCCCTAATAATATTTTTCATTCGTCAATGAGTTTAAATTACTGATTTTTAATGTCTCTATTATTTCATAATCTATAGTGTAAAATCTTCATTTTATAAAATATTAATGAACACTTTCAAATATCATAAATATCATGAATAATATTCATTTTTACTCAATATTTCATACATATATTGAATTTATGATGTTTTCATACACGATGCATACTTATGTCCTTTTATTGGACATTTATATCAAATTTATTCTCTTTAAAAAATTTCTAATTTTTCAGTTTACCCTTTAAGAGATATTTATGTCTCGAAATACTTACGTGCCGGATTTATTTCATTTCATAAAATATTCAATTCTTAATTTATGGGACTGGGAGCTATAATCTGAATATTATTTTAGTCCTCTTTATAAATATTTTGTATATATCTTTTTCTTGAAGAAAATCGTGTTTTTTTATTTGACTAGTCAATCACACTTCAGTTTATCAAGTTTTTACAATTAACTTGTCTATCAATAAATTTATTTATATTTGCATATGATTGATCTTGTAAACTATCAATTGATTTTCAACTTTTTATTTAAAATTTATGTTCACATATTTAATTGATCTTATAAACTATCAATTGATTTTCAATTTCTCCTTTAAAATTATTGTTCATTTAGCTTTAAATTATATTATCAATTTTATATGTCATTATCTCAAAATTAGATTTTCTCCCCCTAATGACCAAAAAAAAAAAATATTTTACTGAATCATGTCATGATAGAAACATCATATTGAGGTTCCAAAAAAAAATTGACCAATTATGTCAAAATATAAATATATTTATGTCAATTATGCTAATTTAGAAATCTACAATTATATGTGTGAGTCCATATATAAAACTTAATTTAATTACATATAGAGCATTATAACTTTGAAATTTCAAAATATTTCAATAGCTTATAGCTAGTTATAATTTTATTATAATTTTATAATTTTCTTTTTAATAGCTTGGTGTTATAAAGTCCCACTAACAAAACTCTTTTTAATAGCCAATAACCATATCTTTATTTTTTTTAAAATATTATCTTGGTTATATAGCATCAAGCTATAATTTTTTTAAAGTTTTGTAATTTTAATATATCATACCAAGAATCATAATATATTTTGTATCTAATTGATATTCCAACTTCAGATGCAATCAAATATAATATTTTTGCAATTAAATAAGTACAAATAATAAGATTCTAACATTTTTTTTTGGTATAACTTCAAGTTATATATATTTCATTCATAAACATTTTTTTATTAATATGAATCTAAATTTATTAAAAAGAATTTTAGTTAATAGATGATTGAAATAATTTTAAATATTTTAAGATCATTGGAGCTTGAAGGTCTTTGAAGCCTTAGTTTTTATTCAAATATATAAACAAAATAATTTTAATCATTTATGTATTTTTCTCATGTAGCTTAAGATATAAATAAAATATTAAATCAAGCTAAATAAAGACAATAAAAATAAACAATTTTAATTTGGATAAAAATATCATATTAGAGTTAATTTTTTTAAAAAAATAATCTCATTTAATTTGTAATCTCTTTATGTCTTATAACATAATATTAATTATTTGAAAATAATGACCACAACGATATGAGAATTATTCTTGTCTTGGCCTCTATAATCTTTTTTTTTTTAATATTATAGCAATTATATTTACGTTTATATTGATAATTATTAATAAATCCTATATTCACTTTAGAGAATGTATAATACCATTTGAAAGATAATTTTGTTCATCAAAATAATTTTTGTTTTGCTCATACATCAAAATTCACCATTAATACTTATATTTATAAAAATAATTTTTTTTCATAATATTAATAAAATAGATAAATATCTACTTATTTTTTTCAAAATATTAAATATATATACTTTTAACCTTCATGCATAATTTAAAAAATAGTACGCATATATAACTCATATAGAATTATAAAAAGAAATAATATATGCATGTCAATAACATCAAAAAAATATTTTATTTTTAAATGTTTCCATCTTGATTTTTCTTTCCAAAATGTATTATTTGTATGAGTTGGTAAGACAACTTCTAAGAAAAAGCGGTGAAACATAGTTTTCTTAAGTAATCGAACTCTTAGAACAAGATAACTCATATTCTTTTTAATGATTAACTTTACTTGAAATGAAACTTATCTACTATCAACTTATACTTATAGTACTATTTGTACTATAAAAATCAAGAATAGAGTACAATTAATTGATTATATATCAAATAAAATATTCATTCGTTACGTCTTGACTTTTGATTTATGATGTAAAAGATCATACAAGATGTAACTACATAACGTATTTTCTTAGTTAATGACCTTATATATAATTTATATTAAATCGTACATATAAACAAAAGATATTCATCATTCAAATAATAATATAAAAATTACAAATTATAAATTGAAAACATACTTTCAAGCTTTTACCTTTGAATTAGTTCTTGTTTATTTGATCTTTAAGATATTTTCATTAAAAACATATTTGTGCTGATGATGTATTATAAATATAACAAAAATTAATTAAAAATTTAAAATAATCTAAAAAAAGAATTACTCCAGAGCATCAAAGAAAAGAGAATTTTAAAAGAGAGTTATTCTTCTTTTTTAAATAGTTTTTATGATATACAAAACTTCTTTATGTAAATTTTGAGCCATGAGAGATTATATTGATCATAAAAAATATTTAAATAATTTTATTAATTTAAACATGATGAAATTTCGTGTTATAAAATGTTAAGTGGTTGAAGTCACAAAATACTTAATGAGTTACAAAGCCAAGGAAGATAATTATTTATATTGAATATTAATTTTTTAAATTAGTTAAATACTTCTAATTTTTTAATTTAAAATTGCAGAACTCCAAAACGATGTATTCTTTAATTCAAAAGGAAAAATGCAAAAGATGGCGATTGAAGCCACAAGAAATCTATCGATGGCGTCGCAATTGAATCGTGTTATCCAAATTCATCCTTTCCGTGGAGTAACAGAGCTTAAAATCACTAAATTGCAGAGATTTTCAGTGGGCAACAAAACCTCAATCAGGTGCACAAGTAACCCTAAGCAGCAAAATTTGAGGACTTGCAAGAACTGCAAGGCCCAGTTCGACCCATCTGTCAA
>JAJIYU010010943.1:0-15654 GCA_030144865.1 Tinospora cordifolia
TTCTTTCTAACTCTTTTAAAAAAAGTTGAAAATGAGAAAACTTTTACTTAAAGTAAGGTTAAAAAATGATTGGACAAAAAAAAGCACATTGTAATTAAACGCTTTTATGAAGGCCATTTCTTAAAAAAAATATTATACGACAAACTATAATAATAATAATAATAATAATAATAAATAAGTAAATTTAAATTGTATGAAGAGAAAAATAAAACCCTTTTCATTTTCTCATCTTGTATCTTCCAAGCTTCACTTCTTTCTAATTTCCCAACACCAGTTTCTGCATTCAATTCTCAATGTATTTTACTCAAAACTTTTATCATTGTTGAAGTCTTTCTTTCTATTACCCATTCTATTAAACAAGGCTGCCAGTATATTCAAGTGACTGACCACAATTTTGCAGATTTTTCTCTCTGGTTTTTCATACCCTTATGCATATATGGTTGTTCTCATATCCCCAAACGTTATCAATTTCTGCTGTATTGCATGATTCTGTTTTTAATTATAAAAAAAAATTATTTCTAAAGTCATTAACCCAAATTAATCTCACTTAAATATTTTAAAATTATGCATTATTTAAAAATATCATTCAATTCGCAAACACCCTTCAAACATTTTACCAAAAAAGTTAAAAGCTATCATTAAAACAAAAGGTTATAAAAAAGGTTGAAGAGAACATTTTTCTTTTATTCTAAGCAAGCACATTTATAAGTGTTTTATCAAGTTTTGGTTCAAATTTAAAATAAAGAATGTATAACTTAAATAAGACTAAAACAAGTAGTGCACTAATTTTTTTAATAAGTTTACAATTTTTAAATTCCTAATTACATTAAATGTTTTATTTTATCGTTATGTTTGTATTATCTGTCTACTTAATATTTATTATAAATGAATGATATGTAGGTTAAATTAAGGAATCAAAAAATGAACGATTATCCAATTATACATCAAAAAATTACTGAGTGATAGAACATGTTATAAAAAATAGATGAGGCATCAGCTTATGAATGTTGATTAGATTGGTTGATTGTGGTTACAAGACCCAACAGTTTCCACCAAAAACAAACCATCCCAAATTGGAAGAAAAGCTTAGACCTAGATTTGCTAAATCTTCCCCCACAGCCCAACAACCACATTAAATTTCCGAGGTCCCCCTGGAATATTTTTTACCTAAAGGAAAAAGAAATAAAATCTAATTATGAAGGCAAAAAAAAATCCAGGTCCAACCACCAAAGAGTTTTTACCATATTATTGCCAAATACTGTGCATGAACCTAGTAGTCATCTTTTTGTTTTTTTGTGAACCGGAAGGCCCATCCTTACTAGTCCCTTACATCACCATTACAATGCCCACCAAATCCGGGGTTGATCCAAGAAAGAACCCTAATATGTGGTAAAAGGAGTTTTGAAGGCATAACCTTGCTTAAGAAGAACGAGCTTTAGAGCAGTTGGAACACTCTAACTAACATTTCATCTTTTCCTTTCTGCAGAGTTGCTGCAGCAGAATAGTCTTACATCCATAAAATCACAAAAACTAGACAGAAATGGTCCCAAGAATATTTATCATACCTGACACCGAAGAGGACCCAATGGTTGGTCCATCAAACCTCTCTCAGTGAGGTGACATTCACATCTACTATTCAATAGATTTATATATATATATTCATGCACCTGGAACTGAAACCTCTCAACTTCTCTAGAAAGATTGAAAAAATTAAAAAAAGAAAAGAAATCCAAATAAATGTCCTTTCCACCACCCAAAATCCAAAAGCTACCCCTCCCACATAATCCTCCACTAAAAGGGAGACCCCACAGAAGGCACAGGATTCCCATGCTTTCTTAAAATCCACGAATCAAAACCTACTCCAACAAGATAAGAGAGGAAGAAAATAAAATAAAGCAGATAGAGACAAAGAGATATGGAGGAAATTTAAAAAAACAAACTGATAATAAAATAAATAATAATTATTATAATAATAATTATAATTATAATAATATCACCAAAGGAAAGCTTCAGTTCAGTGTTACATCACCAAAGGAACATATACATCTCCCTCCTCTCTCTCTCTCTCTCTCTCTCTATCAGACCCCACTATACTTCTTTATCAAATGGGACATGTCAGATGTCCTTTTCATTTTCTTTGTTTCTTTTTCTTTTTTGGCAGACCTGGTCAAAATAAGAAAACCCTCTAGAAGAAAAGGGGTAAAACCAAAACCAAATAAAAATACCTCTTCTACCTCTTTAACTGTTGAGATTCAAGAACAAAGTTACTGACTCGCCAGAAGATAATTAATTGATGAAGAGAAGACAGGGCTGAGGAGTGTTTCATTTCAATCAATGAAACATATAGCTCTACTCTTTAAAAGGGAATTAAAATAAACAAAAACATAGAAAAGAGCCCTATTGTTTGGGAGAAAATTACCTAACCAGGAGTCCTTGAAATTTCACCCAGAGAGGATTTTCCCTCCTTCCTGACTTGTGCTGTAGTAATAATAATAATAAATGGTGGCCAAAATGAATTTCTTCTTCTATACCTTCCCCCTCCTAACACAATCTTTTTTTTTTTTGGGTTTTTTTTGTCTTCCACTACCTTCTCCTTACCTTCACCTCTCCTCCTCCACCAACAAACCCAAAAAGAATTATTTACTGAAATAATTTTGATCCTTCTTTACTACCTTTGAGTGTCCTAAACAACAAGCTGATCAAGCTGCATCTGCTCAAGCCAGGCACCGAGGACTGAGTGATCGATAGACTCAACCTGGGAATTTGAACTTGACCCCTCACTTGCGGAAGCTGCAGGTGCATTTGGTATTGCCCGATTATCCTTGATTTCGGGTGGTGATTCTTTGACTAGAGACTGAACCCATGATAAGTCGGGTTCCTCTCCACTGTTCCCAAGTTCAAATGAGGATGATCTGCGGAGCTTGCCAAGTTCATCACCATGAACTGACCAATCTAATTTACCATTTGGGGATCCCCATTTTGCCCAAGAATTCACAGGAGACCCCACAACACCCTGAATGCTGGGCCCAAGATCTCGTGAGCTGAGACTCCGAAGTTGCTGCTGCTTTTCCCGTTGAGCAATCGAGGTTATCCGAGAGCCCATGGGAGATATTGGTTCAACATTCGAAGGTGACATTCTTCCTGGTGATGATAAACCAAAGGAGGACTGCAAGAGAGGGTGATCGACATTCTTTGGGGAGAAAGCACTAGTGTTGATTGGAGCTAGCATGCTCTGCTGCTGAAATTGATTGAGTACGGCAGACTTGTGAGATGGGGAGAAGACGGTTGACATGGCAGCCTGATCAGTCAGCCGAGGAGATGAAGAAATTTCAGCTGTGAAAAGATCTTCAAGATTATTTGGAGTCAAGGTTTTCACTCTAACAGGACGGCTCATGGAGCAAGAACTGAGGCGCGGCTGTGAGAAGCAGGCCAAGTCGTTGAGGAGCTGCTGTTGTTGCACTTCAAATTCCATATTGTAATCTTCAGCTGGAATGTCTCGTGCATTGAGAGATGATCTCAATCGACTGGACTGAAGATTGCTTCCAGGAAGATGCAAGGTTGGAACATTTGGCTGCTGCCATGCCATGGATGAGTGTGAAATGCCATTTGCAGATGGAGACATGGGTGGAGTGAATGGCGTGGGTGACATAACGGAAACTGATGAGGGGGACCCGGGCAAGAGGTTCAATGCTGCCATATCCATTGCATTAGCAGGTGAAGCTGCTGAACGGGGGGAGGGAACTGCAGAGCCAGTGGATACATAAAGGGGTCGTAACTCCTCGGATGTATGGGCAAAGAAGCAAACTCGTCTTGTACAGCTTGTTCCATCTTTGCAGAGTCGTGTCCTGTATTGAGCAGGATGAAGCCAACACTCAAAGACCCCATGAGCATACTCACACATATCACCTCGCCTGCATGCTCCTTTACGAAAATCAGGGCATGGAACACAGCTGTAATGATACTTCCTTGGATCTCTCCTCCGAGCATTCTCACCTGGATGAACAAAAGGACACTCGGTCCAATCATGGGAGTAGGCACGAGAGCAAGGTCGAACCTTGAATGAGAACATTCGAAACTCATCAGTAGAGTAGATGCTGTTCTTGATGTCCGGAAGAGATGGATCAATTGGGTATTCTTTCTTCTCTGAGTTAAATGATGCAGGGAGACCATTTAATTTCATCATTGGAGATGATATCAAATCTGAGAGAGATGAAGGAGATCCATTATCAGGAGATGTTGAGAGAGGCGGCGAATTAGAATTTTTGGTGGATGTAGAGATGCGCAGATTATGCTCACTAACTGGACCATCAAAACCATTTTTGGTAAGAAGTTCTTCAAGGGCAAGTTTCAGATCAGGAAACCTTGGAGAAACAACAATAAAATCCTTAGGTCTATGACCATTGGCATCCAAAGCATTCACGTCTGCACCTGCAAGTAAAAGCAACTTGACAACATCAACGGCCTTTACTGATCCGCCAGAAATGGCACAGTGTAGAGCAGTGCTTTTATCTGGGCCACAAGAGCGATTTACATCAGCCTGAGATAGAGAAAGTATGAGCTCCAGGACTTCGACGCTGCCATAGGTCGCAGCAACCATGAGGGGAGTCCTATGCTCAAGGACCATCTGTCTACACCCATTTTGTCGGCCATACCAGAGTCCTACCTCATCTATACCGGAAGGATCGAGTTCAATTGATCTCTTGAACCCGTCAAGGTCATTATTGGCAGCAAGCTCAAGCAGACTGGAAAAATTATCATCCGTTACAATAGTTAGGTGATTCATGTCTGTGTTACTAGTTCTAATTTCTGAGAGAAGAGTTGGAGAAGTAGATGGAGACGACGAGACTGTTAATTTTACGTTGGCTGGGCCACCACACATGCTTTGTTTAGCTGGAAATCCACCTGAAAAAAAAGGAGAAAAAAAAAGGGATAACTTATCACAACCAAAACCCTCGAATCTGAACTTATGCGATGCAAACCTACAGTAAATCCACTCAAATATTGAAAATTAAACAAAATAAAAGGAAAAAAAAGGTACAGATAGCTTCCTCAGAAAAATGCCTTGCCCGAGCATATACAGGGAAACATTTCTTCAAGATTAATCGTACACTTGAGAAAAAATAAAAAGACCTAAGTAATTTATAGCACGGGGCAGAGTATTATAGTTAAGAAATTAAAAGAAAATGGAAAAGAAATCTAGACATCCGACAAGAGATCAGGGAAACCCCCTTTTATAGGAAGAAAATGTGGATCTTGGCGCTACTAATCCCTAAAACAAAGTTTATGGAGACGCGAGATTGGCGGGGAAAACTCTGTGCAAACTTCAGAAATTTTAGACAAGAAATTAGTCAAAGTAAGTAGAAATTAAATCCTAGTTTCCTTCTCCACTATCACTACTAAAGGTCACTACATCACACCTCCAAAAGATTAAAAATCTCGAAAAACGAACAAATCTCTAAAAAACCATAGGATAAAAAAGATCCAACCATAAAAAATGCAGGGAACCATGCCAGACAGATCATCAAACGCATAATCGCCAGTAACTTAAGACGATCCAGAAAAAAAAACTCTCGCACGTCTAAATCTAGGACTGAAAGTAGTGCAAAAACAGATATTTTCCGGGAAACGCCAATCATTAGAGCTTAAATAACGCATCAACCACGAGGCATTCCAACAATGGAATGATCAGAATTTCACAAATCACTCATATCTCACATTCTCGCCAAGAAATCATCGAAAGCAAACAAAGAAAACAACTTAAAGTAAAAAACCAAACATCGATCAAAAAAGTAAAAATAACGAAGAAAAACCAAATACCAGAACATGCAAAGATCATCAAGTACAGTTTCTTCAAATCAGCTAAAACTGCATGAAAGATCAACCGCACATTGAACCGTCGGACTCACCGATTTCCAGAAACTTCGAGGGAAAATCATCTAGAAAGCGAGAGAGAAAGCCATTAAAGACTTCACATATCTGTACAGAAAGCACGTAAGGCGGAGATTCACCGATCTGCGAGAACCGACGACAATCCGATGCCGCTGGTTGATGAGCCGTCGGAGAACATGCCTGAGTTGCCGTAAATTTGTGTACAGGAACCAAAGAAATGAGCAGATTCCATCGCCGATTGACGACAACTCGCAGATACAAAAATAAATAAATAAAAAGCCTTTGTTAAAATACTCACCGATGAGATCGACAAAGCGAGGGAATAGAAAGAGAGAGAGAGAGAGAGAGAGAGAGAGAGAGAGAGAGAGAGAGTTCACTAAATGAACATGAAATGAAACGTATAAATGCAGGTAAATTTGTATAAATAGGGAGGCTTTCATGTTTCGTCCCTCAATAATTACTCATTTTGTAAAGAACTACCACCTCATTCAAAATTATGACCTCCATTGACTTACCAGTAATTTTTCTTTCTTTATTTATTTTTAATTTTATTTCGCAAATAAAATCATATTTAAATCTCATTTTAAATATTACATGGTAAACCACATTATATATATTTACACTACTTGATTTTTTTAAAAAAATAAGGTACTTATTTATTTATAACTATCAATTATTTGGTCTCATGGTAGCAATCAGCAATTTTTATTTTGTTCACTTTTTCACTCAAGCAAGGTTCAAAGTTCAAATTATTGTCAATGCAGCAACAATTGTCAGAAGATCCAACCTCCAAATAAGAAGCAAATCAGAGGTTGAATAGTCGTTTAGTCTCGAAAATATATTGTAAAAATTTTTTAAAAATTATTATAAGAGCATCTCTAATATAAATATGAATGTGCATTTCTAGAAAGTATCAACGTCAAATATAATTATATTTAATAAACAATAAAGTCAAAAAATAATTTTTAATGCAAACGTAAATTGCACTTTTTTTTTATTATAATGGTTATGTTGACAATATTTATTTTTATTTTTATCACGTCAATTTCACATTAGAAGTGCATATTTATATTAGAGTTAAATTTTTTGACCTAATGACTATCCAGTCTTACGTGATATAGACATTCTTCTCGATTTATGTTTACATTAAAAATGCTCGGAGTATATATTATAACTTTTGATACTAGTGTTATTTACCATTTTTTATTTCTTAATACACCCACTAACTCTTCTAAGAAGATAGAATTACTGGGTATAGCAGGTGACCCTTTTTAATTAAAATAAACAATAAAGCTTAATCTAATCATAACGAATTATAGTTCAAGATCTAATCAGACTACTTTTACTCAACCTCAGGTTAATAATTATCTGAACTATTTAATTTCGACTACAGTATATTTATTTTACTTGTGCCAAATGAAAACTTTGTTTTGTTTTTATTTAATTAAGTGTTCTACTAAGCATTTGGAATTTTTTTTTTTTTTTTAATTTTATGATGACCATTCCATGGAGAATATTTAACGTTGCATTTGAATTGTGATTCAAACATGAAATTTTTTCTATATAACAAAATTAAAAAATACACAAAAAAAAAGTTTGTTAGGACAAACGTAATGGGCGTTTAGTATTGCTGAGGTGGCGCTCTAGCGATATCAAATGCACAGGGCGTTGACCGCTTGGTACAGACTGAGCACTCAACGTCCTAAATCTTTTTTTTTTTTAAATTACGTATCCGCAAGCTCATACGTTTGGTCTGCACCGAACGTATAAGCATTACAGATGCTCTTAGTTGAAACCCAAAAATAATTCTTAATGATTTTACCAAAAAAAATGTTATCTTCAAATAATAATTTTAAATGCATCTATTTTTTTTTTTTTTTTGTTGATGAATAGAAAATAATGTATAATGCAGTTGTCTAAATAATTGGGGCATTATCTATCAATAATTATCATTATTATAATAATACAACTTGGACACTTAAATAGCATTATCCCAATTATTTAAAATGGCGTGTTACTTATTTTATAAAATAATCTCAAATACAAGCGTCCAAAACTTCTCTTGAATCAACTAACCCTCTATTAAAGATTATTTGTCCCAATGCTTTAATTCAGAACAATACCTTATTAGGTAGTTACAGCGTTTTCAACTCTTTACAGCAAAATTAGTGTAATTTTTTATTTAATATTAAATAATAACTTCATTTTTAATCCATTTATATATTTTTTTGATATTATTTATTTTTATAACACCATTATTAAAATAAAAAAAAAAAAACAAAAACAAAAAGGGCTTTCTAGTTTTTCATTTAATTTCAGAGATGGATTTTATGTATAGATTTTCTTTTTATCTTACAATTAATTTTTGAGGCGTTAATTGCACAAGACTAATCTAGTTATCTTAGAACATCTTCAATGTAAATATGAATTGAAAAAAAATGTTTACACCGCATGAAGCCAAAAAAATGTATCTTCAATATTAATGAAAACTTTAAACATAAAGCTGATATAGTAGAAATAAATATAGACACTGTTAACATGACCGTCAACTTTTTACCGACCATTATTGGCAGTTATGTCAGTAAAAAAAAAAGATAAAACAATAAAAAATTCATAATTAGAAAATGGGTAATCAATGCTTGTAAACTTTTAATGTGAATGTGATGAGGTAAAAAATAAATTTAGACATTGTCAACGTGAGTAGATGGTTATATTAACAGCCACATTAGCAAAAAAAAAAAAAAAACAAACAAACTATTATTTCAAAAATTATGAAGTGTAATTATATGCTACCTATGATGCACATATTTTTTTTTATATTAATGATTTGACACCTTTTAAATAAATGTGTATCCATGTTTGTGTTAGACAAGTTCTTAAAGTTAACAGATTAAGTATTAAAGATTTTACAAAGAGATACACTTTTATAAATAAAAAGAGTTTTTACCTTATCATTTCTCTTAAAAGATACAAGTATCAAATTAATTAACGCATTCCCATTAAAATTAAAAACAAAACAAAAGTCATATTCAACACCCTTAAACAGGCAACACCAAGAAGGAGAAATACAATAGTCATACACCTTTAACCAAAAATGAACAATATATTTTAAACGGCCTAAGGAAATGAGTCGAGCCAAAATTTTGATTTTGAACGGCATTGTCGCATTCCAAATTAGGTCAAGGCGGATCTGAAAGATTAGGTTTAAAACCTTACCGAGGGTGGTCTAGCATATTGTAATGGCAAGTTTTTTTTTTTTTTCTGTATGAAATTGGCGAACATCACCAAATGTATTACCCTCATAAGTATTACCATCTCACTATTCCTTAAACTTGAGAAATAAATTATAAATTAAAAAAAAAAATTGAAACTTTCCCAACTTCATTGTCAAAGATGATGGACATGTTACTCAGATGTTTATCTAAATCTATATTGAAGCAATCACTTCTCTTCCAAGTGGTACACAAAAAGATTGTTTTTCTCTATTTTAAGCAAGCTATGGAGATTAAATTCACTTCTCTTCTCTACTAATAATATATCATCGTCACTTTAAGAGGTAAAAGGCAGAGCTATTGGCAATCGTTTTCATTGCTTTCGGCAACATACTTGTAAAGATAGCACTATGCATCCTTAAAGCATATTGTTCAAAACTTTTTTACATTTTAAACCATCACAATTTGAGCTATTGGATCCTGTTGTTTTCTCCAATATCTTTTTTTATTTGGGTAACTCGACTTTCAACTTCTACAAAAGTTGAAGGGTAATTAAAAAAACCATATATTTTTAAGTTATTTTTGAAAAAATTTCAATTTCTAATTAAAATAGAGGTATAACGCCTAAAAAAAAAAGGTTATTTAGATAAAATTTGAATCTCTATTGTCATTAGAAATTAGAAAAAATAAATCACAAAAAAAGTTTGCTTGCATGTAAACTTGGTCTCAATGGTGTGATTGAGAGATATTCTCGTATTTCAAACATTGTACTTATGCGATAGAGACAAAGAAAGAAGAAAAATGTAAAAGATTTTACATAATAATTTTGATAAAAAAAATTAATTTAACGAGAAAATGGATTAGATTTTATAAAATCAAACCTACGTAAGACTAAAAAATAAATAAATAAAGTGACAAAGAATAGAACTTAACAACTCATCTCCGTGTATCAGTGTGTGTTCTTGATCATTGGTGGATAATTAGTCTCACATCGACTCTCTCTCTTGTGCGCGTTAATTGTTAACAACAACAACTTATCTCTAACTATATAGCGTCTACCATACAAATCAATTTTTTTCACCTTGGTTTAGTAGGTCTTGTACTGCAAGTAATTACATTTTAGCTTTAGTGATCTTTATTATTTTAATAATTTTTTAATCTATTGCTTAAATAATTGTTCTAATTATAATTTTTTTAAAACATGGCATTTATAATAATAATTAAATAAATGGACACACATCTTAAGATGCACTTAACTTATTTATCTAATGATCGTGGTATTTCAGTTACATAAAAATTTAATCGAATAGTCATATTTACTTATTTTTAAATTTTTTTTGTTTTCCATTTGAACTGCATAGGATATTTTTTAAATTCTTTTTATGTGGTGCTTAAATAATTTATCATATATTATATATGTTTGTGTGCGTGTTTTGTGCTTTTGACAATAATAGAAAATTTCTTCCTTTAAATGCTTCATTTTTTCACACTTTAAAGTGCCTTCCAAAAGTAACAAAATTTTGAGGAGGTAAGTTTAATTTAGAAAACTCTTGGAGCACCAAATTTTAATACTGTCAATAAATATTGGGGCATAACTAAATAAATTATTAATGCATCAGTCACACTCGTTATCACTCGGTTCTCTGGCGCGCAAGATGAAATTCCATTGAAATTCACTCTCCATGACATTTAAATTCACGAATTCAAAAAAATAAATTAATTAACTAAAATAAAGACCGTGAAAACCGGTCGAACCGGTGGAAAGCTCCGAGGACCAACCGGTTAGGTAACCCAGTACACCGTTCCCAAGCAGAGGAGGAGGGAACCGGTGACCAGTTTGCAAGAAGTGGGCCCCACCATGGCTCTGTAGAACGTACACGTGTACGAGCGGACTCGACACGACAGTCAAATTCGATTAAATGTGGAGTCAAATCGTGAGAAAAGGCGTGGAGCACCAACGACAAAAGACGAGAAAAAGAAAAATGCCTTGAAATAAACAAATTAGAAAAAAATAAAAATAAAATCATGATCTCTTGTCTTCCCATGTATGAATGGGTATACACGTGTCGAGTATTTAATTGCCATAAGGTTGAAGTTCCCAAATTTTGTCCTGCAGTTGTTGTCCAGGATTTGTATCCTCAAATGAAATCTTGCCACGTAGTGTACTCCGATTTACTAGCAACGTATGTATACGCACCAGAACATTAACCCACAGGAGACCACGGAATCTAAATACTAGAAACCAGAATTGGAATATCGCGTCCCAGGTTTTAGAAAGGTGTCTACAAATTGAGAAGTTAGTAAGTATTATGATGCTCCCGGTTCTAGATATCCGAAACTGGAACCAAAAATAAAAATGAGGCCAAGAAGTTTTCGAATGCAAGGGCAAAAATTATAAAGTTTAATTTATAAGGGCATCAGCAATGAAACTAAAGACATGTTGAGGTGGCGCTCCAACAAGTTCAATGTTGAGTACTCGGTCTACACCGAACGTTTAACATTAAATTAAAAAAAAAAAATTTAAAAGTGAGTTGGCGCTTGCCCATTGTCCGGGCGCATAGCAGATGTCCTAAAAAGATAACTCGAATTTTTTTTTGGTTATCTAATTTTGAATTAAATACTACTAAAAATTTTAGATTTTATAATTTAAAAAATATATTAATATATTAATTTAAAAATCTGGATATTTATTCATATTTTGAATTTTTTAAGGCCCCACTTGATATTCAATTTAAAAATAATTTTTGCAACAATTTGTCTAAAACTTAGAGTTCACTTCTTACAACACAAAGAAAATAACTTATTTTAAATTCTTTTTATCATAAAATTCTAAGTTTAATTAAAACAAATTTTCGGGTACTTTAAAAAACACTCACAATATTTTTTTATTTCAAACTCAAAACATAAAATAAAAATTTTCAATTATTCCTAACTTAGAATGTTTTTGTTTTCTCTCTCTTTCTTTTTTTTTCTTTTACCACTGCCATCGTTTTTAAAGAAAATTTGATGTTATTTTTTAATTTATCGAAGGGCATTATGTTTTTAATTTTCTAATTCTAATCAAGAAATATAACAAAATAATGTGTTTTTTATGATAATTTAATAATAACCTTTTTAACATACGGAGATATTGTTATTTTAGGGTTGGAGAATATCGAAATTATAAATTTCTTGCTTGATTTAAGTTTAGTCATAAAATCCTTAATTTGAAATAGAAAAAATGTCATAAAAATATTTTTTAAATGAAGAATTAATGTTTTACATGCGTTATTATCTGACTTTTTTTTTTAATGCTAGTGCTACCATTAATATTTTTTTAATTATTCCATATACATAATCAACCTCAAAATATCAAAAATTAAAAAATTAAAAAATAAATTAAACAGATATTCAGCCTCTGATTTCTGTGGGCCCTTGATGCACTAAAGATCAACCTGATTTGCAGGTTGGGATGTGAATGATGTAGATAATGGAAAATGGAAAAAAATATGATCTCCACTGCAAGATCTTTTGATTGTGAAACAAAGGAAATTCCAAATAACAGCAATTCTTCCTATGGGTGGGGCCTGTAATTTTATAACTAAAAAAAAAATATTGAAAAAATAAAATTATTGGATGTAATTAAAACGAAAATGACACAAATCTTAATCAAACTATAATAGGGGAAAAATTAACTAATTACAGATTATTATTTTTTATTTATACTAAACTTTATTTATTTATTTATAGTTCTCATTATGAAGAACATAAGTTTGGATTTTATCTTGTTTATATTAAAATCTTGTGTTCTAAGCGAAACCCCAGCCAAGAAAACAATCATGTTGGGGACAATATTACTATTTATATAAGTTTGAGCCTGTCAAGTAACCATCTATTATTATATGATTTGATATCATATAGTTAGTAACATAACTCACTTTTAAATTAATTTCTTGCAACTTATAATAAATCTCAACAAGAATAAATAATATTTTACATATTTTAAATTGTCTATTTAACTTGTTGTATCAAGCAAAAACTTACTACCCAATTTCTTTAAACTTTTATTTGGATTTGACTATTTTTTTTAATAAGTAGTTAATTTATTATAACACAACTTAGTGTTTCAAATAACTTATTTTCATCTTTATACATAAGATATGGAACGCAAGCAAGTTTAGCCAACCCTTCCATGTCCAAGAGTTTGCTTTTTTTTTTTTTTTTGTGCTTCTACACGACATGCCCTTGCACTAACTTTTGTTGTAATAACTCAAAAGTCAATGAACGAATTATAGAATTTTGAAAGTTTTAATATAAACTAAATTAAATAAATAATTTAAAAAATTATAAATACTTCACAAGCATGAAATATAAGTAGAAATAAACTTGGGCTAAATGTAAAAATTAAAAAAAATTTGGAGAATATCAAGAAGGCTCAAAAAATGACACAAGGCCCTAATTATCGTGGTAATGGCTTGAATTGCTACGGTAATGCTCGAAAGAACTATAAATGCATAAAAATGACATTATTCAGGTTACCACAGTAATGAAAACCGTTACTATAATAATGATTTAAAAAATTGAAAATTTACGTGTTCTAGTTACTGCGGTAGCCTACTGTGGGAATGTGCTAAAAAACCTAATTTTTTATGTATTAATCACGTGATTACCGTGGTACTTAGAATCATTACCATGATAATACATGAAAATTATTTATATGTGTGATTTGTGTGCAGAAAACCTAATTCTCAGTCATTCAGATGCATAGTCATGCAAAAACCTTACCCAACCAACACAGACCAACCTTTCTTCTTTCCCAAAGTGTTTTAGAGTGTTCTTAATCTATTTTAACCCTTACCAACCAGATTTTCAAGCAAAGAACGAAGGAAAAGTGCATATTGGTGCAGAGTTCGACTGTTGGGATTGAAAGAATGGATTTCATACAAGGTAAGGCATTCGTTTCACCCAGTATACATTTGCTCTCATCATTGACTCGCGTTTTCTAAGGACATGTATGTTCCCTTAATTTATGGGCTAGTTAGAAGTGTTTGAAACACTTTTTGAGGGGAACAAAGGAAAAACATTTGGAATAGAGGTATAATACTGTTTATTCGATATAATGCTCATGTTAAGTCTAGTATTAGTGTATTGAATCATCATGAACGAAAAGACAAGAAGAAAACTTGCATAAAGGTACAGTTTCTAAAAAATCGCCTAATTATGGCAGTAATGGATCACAGTAATACACTGTTCACGTAAAATCCTCTTTGGTTACCGCGATAACATGTATCGTCGATTTCGGCAACCGCAGTAATGCGTCCCAGACCCTATTTTTTGAGTATTCATGCACAGATCCGAGTGACTGCTGTAGTACCCATTTTCTATCGCGGTGCATAGAAGAATAACATGATAGTACACACCTGATGTTACCTAAATGCATACCAATTACTACTCAGATTAAGTAGACATTGAATCATGGTTTAAGAATACTGAATTATGATATTAAACCATTATAGGTTGAGGATTCGAAACATTGGAACAACGATTATAATAAGTGAAGCATAACAACAGGTGAAAGTGATTACCTTACTCCTTAATGTTATTTAGATTTTAAATATTGAACATGATGTGCGTTTATATTTCCTGAATGCATAGAAGTGTGTTAGGAAGTTGTTTGAATGGCGCAATGATTGACGTGATTCCATGAGTACGGTATGATATGAGTTGCATGCTCTACTGATATATATATGTATTGTTATGACATAAGATGATTATTGTCATATTTAGATTTCCATGAGATTAATCAGCATCATTGAGTTACTGTACAATGATGTGTTCTATATGATGAAATGATAGCTGGTAACATTCAAACAAAGATAAGTTAAGAATTAAACCATGTATCATCGCAGTGATCCAAGGGGGTTATTGTGGGTGTTCTCATGATTGAAACAATGAGTTTGTGCCTAGTTCCCGATGATAGAACTATGAGTGTGACTCTAGTTCTTGGTGATGGAACAATAGGTGTGGTTCTCGTTTTTGGGTTGGGTAATGAGTGTGTTTTCCTGTCCAATTAGAATATGATATATAATGCATTTTTGTTGTCTCTTTTGACACGATAATGATGAGAGAACACCAAAGTTAGACCCTTCGGTCTAATTACTAACGACTGTTGATACTTAATATTTGAAATGTCTAATATTTGATAAGTGGTTGCATGTTATGTGTTTGATTTTAATAACTTTATTAATGTATTGAGTATGATCCACGACGCTTTCGAGCTCACCCCACCTTTCCATGTCAGGTGATATCTGAGGCGGTTAGTGTTGATAGTACTACTAAGTACTGTAGTAGCTACAAACCTCATTGTCGAGGTTGTTATCAGAGTTTTATTTGTTTGAGTAGTTGGTTTAGACTGAGTGTATGACCCTCCAGACTAATTTTAAATTATTAATTGTTTTTATAGTTTAGATTTCAGCTACATAAGCCATACTTAGAGATTTTAGTTAGAAACTTTGTTCTGTGTTTTATTAAACTTCAAATGTTAAGTTAATGATATAATTATTTGATGAATTCT
>JAJIYU010010944.1:0-15652 GCA_030144865.1 Tinospora cordifolia
TAGTAATTACCTTGTAGAACGTTCTCCAAGTAAAGCACCAGAAAGATCCATGGTCAAGTCCAGACTCCTGTGGAATTTCCCGTCGAAGTCTCCATAAAACTCAATCTACAATAAGACAATTAAAAATAAAAAAAAGGTCAACGATGAAAGATCTATTTTTCAAAGCATTTATAAAATAAAAATAAAAATAAACCTGTTACTGTGGCACAACTATGATTCAGTGGCATGTTCAGCAAATATTAGAAGAACTATAAGAATTTTGCAGAGTATACGTGATGTCTGAGAATGTAAAAAGGGCGTTCAGACAACTTGTTCCAAAACTGACTTAAAATAGCATTTTTTTTTTCATGTAGCACCATCAGTGAACCTGGGAAGTTCACATCAAGTTTACCATTTTCCAGTGATTCCAACAAATCTATAGCATTTTAATAGATTTTTCTTGGTTCTAATAACAATGGTGATTCTAAATTTCTACTTATAATTCTAATCCCAGTAAGGATCTAACATATACAAACAGAAAGGAAACTGATCAACAAAGATCCAACCTCTTCCTCCATCACATTGCTTTGCTTTTTACAACAATAAAGACAGCCGTAAAAAATATGGTATCGCAATGTTGTACTACATTGATAGTTGTAGCCCAGGATTTACCAATTAAGATCCTGAAATGTCAACTAATAGCAATTACATGTCCACGTGGGGCCAACACACTAGATGATTTGGGCTTTTGGCCAACTGTGAAAAATTTATGGTTCTCTTGTTCAAAATTGTCAAGACCTCGTCAGAGACTCGACCGACACAATAGCCTGACGTGTAAACCATTTCGTCTACCCGCCTGACTAATGTTAAGCCTCATTCTCCACACATACATGATTCAGGCAACTTCTATATATATAACAAAGGTCCCACACACAAAGCGGAAGATATAACTTAATTTTTGTACATTCAAAGTTATATATACATTCATCAGAGTTGTTTTTATAGACACAGTACAATTCCACAAGTACATCAAAATAATTTGGAATGATATGTACAACAAACTACTCAACCCACATATCCAACCCTACTCAATGAGCAAACTTTTCACCTTATCCAACTGAGAAGGACCAGTAAAATGTGATAATTGAGAGTGATGAGCCAAAAACAACCATGGGGCTCAGTAAGTAACAAACCCAACTTACCACTTAATGCAAGTATTTTGTAAACATATTGATGCATGCTTAGATGTTCATAACCAATGTAAATGCAACAACAATATGATCATGATTGCATATCAGTAAAACACATAAGTCCAACATCGGAACTCTCATGACTCAATTGGTCCAAAATTAAGAAATTATGTTTGGCTACTATTGCTTACATCTAGTGTCACTGGAGCAAAACATAAGCTCACCAAATCTCACTCACAGATCCAGACGACGTCTCAAAAGTCCATAAAGACATAAAACCCGACAAATCATGCATCACATATTAAAAATCCACAATGCGCATGTTAACAGAATGCACATGCTTAAACCGATAAATTAAAGAAAATACTCACAGATATATGTTATTCTTGGTTGACCCTCTGTTTCCTCGAGCCTTAAACAACTTGATCACATTCACTTTATTAGCTATACAAGTTTACACACCTTTTGCTCGTATCTACAATTTATAATATAGTTTTGATCAATGGGTCCTAATAGGCCAAATATGTTTTCTATTGTAAATGTTCTATTGACAACTTTTTAGGTCCAATTAATCTAAAGCTACACAATTTTCTTTTAATGGTTCCCAAAAATCCTCAAGAGAAACTCTATACAAAGAAAGATAGGATCGAAAGTAAGAGAGAATCTAAGAGATATCAAATTTATGGATATTATTCTTTCAAAGATAATGTTTTTTAAGTAAAACTCCTAAAAAAAATAGGGTAGCACATTTTGGTGAAATTAGGGTTGGTAAATAAAATGATTCATCTTTCTTTCGTAAAGATAAGTTCTAGGTTGAGCGGAACTGCGGAATGGTTTAAGGCGTGATCTCGCCTATTGCAAAGACCTCGTGTGGTTTATATCCATTCAGTTCAGCTTCATGTATCAATTTAGGGCATGATCACGTCTTATTTAAGGACCTTGTTTGGCTGTTTCATTTTTTCATTATCACATTTATCCAAAATTTGCATAAATCTTCTTTTCTTTTCTAATCCTTGATCCTCATGCAAGTTTGAGACAAATTCCCTTTTAGGCCCCACAAAACACAAAATATGTCATTATGATCACAAAACTCAAATATTTGCTAACAAAATATGAAAAACTGATATAAAATATATGTAACTGATGCTCACTATCAAATTCTCCCACACCCAAACGATGCTTGCCCTCATGCATGTAATAGTTCAAACTCATCAATTGCTCTCTCCCTTTTCATCCCTTTAGCCCTTCAACTCATCTCTTCATGACTCAAATCACCACGTTGGATGATAAAAAAGAAAAGAAGTAATTCACAATACAAATTGTAACAAGTTGCATAGAGAAATAACTCCCTTGGCAATCTTTTTGAATTCAAATGCAATAGGAATCAATCCCCTCTCATTGAATTCATTCTATGCACTTAAAGATGTTATCATCTCCGAAGTCAAAATAGATGAAATATTACCATATGCTTGCCCATGTGTCACATCTCCACAACTAGAAGTTGAATGAAAGACAAAAATCAAAGGGCCCTTGATAGAGTTGTAATGACTAATGAAACTAAGGTAAGGTTTGGAGAGACAATTTTTTTATTATTTTATTTTATTTTACTTTATTTGCATTACATTGAAGGAATATAAAAACTTTTTTTTTTTTTGAGAAGAAACTATAATATTATTAATATTAATAAAGGATTTCAGATGAGAAATATGAAATCTGAGTTACAAGGAGTCCAGGATGTTATGCCAATTCCCTAACCATTCTCCAAAAGTGTACCCGTGACTCATCTTAGTATTTGCTACCCAAGTACAAAACAAGATTTTTGATCTCTCCCATATCCTATGACTGTCTTTACAATAATTTTTGAAAATCCTACTATTTCTCTTTTCCCAAACGTTGTACCATATAGCAAAAGTAATAACTCTCTGGTAAACTTGCAATATTCTATCTTGGTGCCTCGCCTCGCTTTGATCATCAACATCCCTTCTCCATTGCCATATTCCTTTACATCTGTTCGACCATTCCTCCCACACTTTTGAAATGAAATTGCATCTCTCAAAAATATGGATTGTAGTTTCTTCGCTTTCCCTGCACAGACAACAGATGGATGGCTTTAAAGTGTGGTTAGGCATTTTGATTTGCATTATATCATCTACATTTAGTTTATTTAGAAGAATTAGCCAGGCCAGAATTTTCGCTTTGGTAGGGATTTGGGTTTTCCACACGGAATTTGCATAATGGAACGTATTTGGTGTTGATCGATCGTTATTCAGCTTGTTGAAGAAAGATTGCACTGAGAATCTGTTGTCCTTTCCTCCCAGCCATTCAATCCTGTCCTTATCTTCCGTTAAATGGACTTGCTGGAGAATATTGAGGATCTCCATCACCTTTTGAACCAGATCATCCTTGATGTTCCTGTTTATATGGAGATTCCATGCCCAACTTCCCTCTTCACTACACAGATTCTTACTTACAAATGTACCTTTTACTTGACTCAAGTTGCAAGACTCTACTCATTTCTTCCTTTTTATTCAACATCATATGGGTTATTATTTCTTCTCTTTTCTATCTTTTTCTCTTTTTTACCTTTTCTATCATGAACTTCACACATACTAAATCAAGAATGAATGCACCCTTGAAGTTAGTGCAACATCAATCTTTGTCTGAGCTACTTAGAGAAGAACGTTGGGTAAATTGCATGAACTTAAAGAAGGCTCAGGTGTTGCGTTTCGATCGCTCAACTTGCTTTTCAATCTAATCAACTTGATTTTCTATCTGACACAGCCAATAATAAATAAACGAACTAGGGGCATTAGAGGAGGATGGAGCTTGATTATTGTCCGCCTAGTCTCGATATTGTTTGTCATCTTGAGTCAAAGCAGGTCCCTGTTTGACGAAACACAAACACCTTGTGTATTAGCAAGCAAACCCATCAGTTCCAAACAATGGATATTCAGAGGCATCATCTCACAGGCAATATGCAAATCAGTATTTTCAAGATCATATACTTGTTCATGCACAACCAAATGAGTGATCAAAGAACATAAAATCAAAGGGCGATTAGAAGATATGACAACAACGAATTGGTGTGTCAACCAACATCCAAGGTTCCCTCTGATTTTGTTCATCATACACCACAAGAAATAAAATTCAGCTTCGTTTAAAACAACTATAAAATTCTTCTTACCAAAATGTGAATGCCAAAACTTTGTAAATATATTTTAGTGCAAGATTTTTAAAAAATGTGTCTTTCAATTTGCATGGATCATACGCAAGTGCAATAGATTATACACCCTACAAGGCAATAGGCTTGAAATTACTACTATAATCACAACCACCATTCAAATATTCAGCAAATTGGGCATATTCATCTGTAATAAACTTAACGGCATGATTAAATTAAGTGATAAAATGCTTAAATTGTTTGTCTAGCAGACAAAGATTAACAACATTAAGGGCATCCAAAGTGAGATCATCAGGCTTATTGAACTCAACAGTTGTGTAAAATTCATGCACAAGTTCAATTTAGGCAAGTAGTTAAATGAAAAAAATATTTGTGACACCCAATATTATCAATTAATACAAGCACTTCAAATTAAATATGTCATAATTCCATGGTAGGATGATGAATATACTTACAGGGCACAATATGTCTCTCAGATACATCCAAGTAGTTGTTTTGCTCAATTTTTCTCTAAAATTGAAGATGCCCACTCAAGAGTTCTTCTAAGGGTGTTAGGACATGGTAACCCTTATCAATCTAGATTTGGTGCGTGATGTTGATAGTTGGTGGAGGGGATTTCCATTTTGATGTGAGTGTTTTCTTTGTAATTGTTGGTAGCAAGAGTGGTGATGCCGATGGAGGTGATGAATGGTGACGTAGAACAACGGTACAAGATAGGGTCGTTTTCTATGCTATTGCTAAGAATCGGTGTCAAAAGCTAAATTATTTCTTTTATATCTTGAAGTTCTTATATAGGCAAGCTTAAATACGATTTTGAGATCGAGAAGACGATAAAGAGATTGAGAAAAGAGACCAAACTATACAAGCGACATGCATCTTCATCTTTAACTTCAAAGGGAGAGCCCAAATTAGATCGGACAAACTTTTTTGGTGTTTCTTCTAGTGAATCTAACATTGAAAAAAACCATGGCTAATCAAGAGAGAACCTTGAAAAAGTTAGTGGAACTAGATTTAACTCAACGACCCTTCTAAATTGAATATTGAAGCCTAAAAGTGGGATTCAAACGGAAATCTAGATTGGTTCACCTGTTGCGTACCTATTGTGGTCTTGAGAATGAAGATCCTCACAAGCACTTGAAGTAAATAAACGTTGCATGCTCAAGTTTGAACTACAAGGCATGACTGAGGAGCTAATCAACCTACAAGCTTTCCCATTCTCACTTGGAGACCACGCTAAAGATTGATTATTCTATTTACCCCTGGATCTGTTGCTACATGAACGGATAAGGTAAAGATTGATGTGATTAAAATTCTTACCTTACCCAACAAGTGTGCGAAAAACTTTCTCTTTTCTTGGGCAAGCAAGTTTTTATTGTCGCTTTATCAAAGATTTTCCAAAGATCGCTCCAAACCTATTTAGATTGAAGCAAAAAATTTTTAAAAAAATGGCATTTGAACTAGATGATGCACGCTAGAAGGCCTTTGAAAAGCTCAAAGAGGTGGGAAAAAAGACCATTTAGGGTGTGATTATTTTTTTATATCCCCTTTCAGGCTTCCAAAAATTTTATATTCCTTTTTAAGCAACTTGTTGCCTGCTGAAAGTCATGTCAACGCCTAGCTAGCAACAAATTGCCTAAAAAGAGTTTTAAAAAAATTTACAAAACTTGATGCCACCCCTTGCAACGGGCAGCATCTAAATTTTAACTTTTTTTCCCTTTTTAAGGCATGCTGCCCATTGAATGGGAGTAATGCCTTAGTTAATTTTTTTTTTTTTTTTTTTAAGGTTTAGGCATGTCGCCCATTGGATGGGTGACATGCCTAAACAATTTCATTTAATTTTTTATTTAGTTTTTATTCTATTTTTTATTTTTATTTTATTTAAAAAAGTTAATATTTTATTAAGTTTATTTTATTTATTTTTATTACATTTAAAAACTTTTTATTTAATTTTTTAATTTTATTTAAGAAATTAATATTTTATTTAATTTTCTCATTTGAAAATTTTTATTTATTTATTTTTCATTTTGAAAATTTTAATATTTTATTTAATTTTTGAAAGTTAATATTTTTATTCAATTTAGTTTTAATTAATATTTTATTAAATTTTTAATTTTATTTAAATAAAATTTTTTATTTATTTATTTTATTATTTAAATTTATTTATTTAATTTTATTTAAGGTTGAATTTAAAATTAGAATTCAAGTCAAGTAGGGCGATCCGAGCATCAAAAATCTTTTTCGTTACTTCTGAGAGTTCGTGTCGGGTTATTAGAACACGTTGGAACTGGTCTTGCAGAAAAACATCTTCCAGATTGGCACAAGTGATTGAAAATAGCTTCCAAAATTGTTCAAAATGAAAATAAAACAAAATAAAATATTAACTTGATGCAACCCATTAATTAAATTAAATTAAATTATAAAATAAATTAACTAAATTAAAAATTAAATAAAATATTAACTTGAAAAAAATTAAATTAAATAAAAAATATTAACTTTTTCAATATGAAAAAAATAAATAAAATTTTCAAATGAGAAAATTACATAAAATATTAATTTCTTAAATAAAATTAAAAAATTAAAAATGTAATAGAATTAAATAAAATTAAGTTAATAAAATATTAACTTTATTAAATAAAATTTATTTAATTAAAGTTAAATCAATTTTAATTAAGTAAAATAAAAAAAATTATAAATTATAAAATAAATAAAAACTAAATAAAAAATTAAATGAAACTGCTTAGGCATGCCTAAACCTTTAAAAAAAAATTAACTAAGGCATGTCGTCCATTGAATGGACAACATCCCTTAAAAAAAAAAAGGTAAAACTTAGATGCCGCCTATGCATGGAGTGGCATTAAGTTTTGCAAATTTTTTTTAGAACTTTTTTAGGCAACTTGTTGCCTAAAAGGGAATATAAAATTTTTGGAAGCCTTAAAGGGGATATAAAAAAATAATCATGCCTTAAATGGTCTTTTTTCTCAAAGAGGTGTTAACTTCTATCCCATAAAGCATGCCCACGCCTAATAGATGGTTCTCTTTTGTTCTACCTATCTACTATTAGCTAGACATAAGGCGCACCCATGTCCAGTAGATGGTTCGCTTCTATTCTATCTACTTGCTGCCAGTTAAACATAAGGCACATTCACACCTAATAGATGATTCGCTTTTATTCTATCTACCCTTTGTTAGTTATACATAAGGCGTAACCATGCTTTATCCTTAAATCTCATCTAGTTCTACATACTTCAAATGCCACAAACAACTTATCACTACATAAATATTAAAATAAAAACACTAACAATAATAGTAGTGATAATTTATTAAAATTAAAATTTTAAAAACAAATAACATAATGAAAAAATAATAAACAAAGATAAACAAAACAAAAAAAAAATTATGTGCATGTCTAGGTCACAATCGTGATCAAGGCCATGCGCTAAAAAAACTAATATAAAAATATATAACATATAACATAAAATAAATTTAAAAAAAAAAACCTCTCATGCCCAAGATTTTTTTTCTTCACTCCATCTTGTTGCTCAGTGTCGCCACATCTTCTTTGCTTGCTACTCAAGTCATCTCCTTTTGCTCTTCGTCGATGCTTGTCTTCGCTATCTTTTCATGCTGATACTCATTACTGCTCGTCCTTGCTAGCTGCTAACAATTGCCTCCCCTTCCACCTCATCTTCTTCTCTTTACAACTTTGCCCTAAACCACTCCATGTCCCTCTACCCCACAATGTCACCATTCATCACCTTCAGGGCCATCACCACATTTGCCGCTAACAATGAAAAAAAAAAACATCCGCATCAAAAGGAAAACCACCTCCATCATTTGTTCAAGATGATTCTACACTACCACCAGGGTCGTTTACACTATGCACTAGATCTAAACTGCATAAGGGTCACCATAATCTATCACCCCGAAAACAGTTCTCACATAGGCATTCTTCAATCTCAAAAAAATCTAAACAAAATAGGTCTATGGATGTATGTAAGAGATAAATTATGCCTTGTAAGTATATTCATCACCCTATCATAGAATTATTAAATATTCGATCTAAAGTGCTTGCATTGATTAATAATATTGGATGACACAAGTTTTTTTATTAACTATTTGCCTACATTGAACTTGTGCGTAAACTTTACACCACTTTTGAGTTCAACAAGCCTGATGTCTCACTTTGCATGCCCCTAATGTTGTTAATTTCCATTTTCTAGGCAAACAATTCAAGCATTCTATCACTCAACTTAATCATGCCTTTAGACTTATTATAAATGACTATGTCAAATATACTAAATATTTAAATAGTGTGCATGATTATAATAACAATCTCAAACCTATTGCCTAGTATAATGAATGGTTTCCTGCATGTGTATGATGTAAACAAATCGAAGACATTTTCAAAAAATCCTACACTTAAATATATTCACAAATTTTTGGCATTCCCAATTTTTGGTAGGAAGAATTCTGCAATTGTTTTAAAAACAATAAAAATAAGAAAAAAGCTAAATTTTATTTGTGGTGTACGGAGAACAAAACCAAACTAAACCTGGGATTTTGATTGGTACACCAATTCATTGTTGTCATGTCTTATAATTACTCTTTGATTTTAAGTTCTTTAATCACTCAATTAGCCATGCATGAACAATTATTTATCTTAAAAATAATTATTTTCATATTGTATGCACGTGATGTCTCTAGATATTCATTGTTTGCATAAGATGGATTTACTTATGAAGACACCTGGTGTTTGGTCTTTTGCTAAGCTAGGACCTACCATGAATCGAGATGGAAAATAACATCATGACCACGTATATGGTAATCAAGCTTCATCCTACTCCAATGGCCCTAGTGCTTCTACTTATTATCAGTTGTGTCAAATAAAAAATCAACTTGACCGAAATGAGAAAAAGATTGTGCGGTTGGAATGCAACACATGAGCCTTCTTCAAGTTGCTGCAATTTACTCCGCCTTCTCCTCTGAAAGCTCAAATAAGGATTGATGTTGCACTAACTTCAAGGGTGCATTCCTTTCTTTCTCTTTATTTTTTATCACCCTTGCTTCATTAAGGACTATGTTGCATATAAGTGTGAGAGAGGATTAGTTTATGCTGCTAATTTGTTTTTCCTACTTTATATATATATATATGCCTTCATAATCAATCCCACCATTTTAGTGGGATTGAATAATCTTATAATGATAGGATATGAAGGAGGGTCAAACTTACATTTTTATGTTATCTCATTGCAACCTAACATGGTATTAAACTTAAATTTAGTTCAACCTTATCCTATGCAAGGTGTCAACCAGCCATCAAGGGATTGATTAAGCATTTAAAATACAAATAACACTCCAAAGGGATTTTTGTATGCTATACGACTGCCATGGTCATGTTCAAAGAAACAATTCATTCATAAGTTAATTGAAACAAAAATGTAAATTATGATCGATGACCAACATAACCTTAGAATATAAGATTACAACATGAGGATATTTGGAAGTTCTTAGCAATAACTTCAAAGGAAACGTGTATAAAGAGAAAATATTAGATGTGATGGTCAGAAGTAGTGTTAAGACAGATGCCTTAGTGTGCCTCGCGCTAAACTTGAGGCAAGGCGCACCTACTACGTCGCAAATTTGACAGGCAATGTCCTTTAACTCAAACATACGCCTAAGTTTGCTTTAATGCACCTAAGTTTGAATAAAGGCATATGAGAAACAATATGGAACAATAAAGCAATGAACATAATACTAAGAACAACTATAAAATAGAATTACTACTTTCATAAACATTATGATGAATGATTGAAAAATTATAGAACTTCTATTAATTCTTATCTATTTTGATTTTTTTACAAAAAAAAATCAATATATAATTAAATTTTAAAAAAAATTTCCCTTCACACTTTACTTAGGAATGCGCCTCAAGTTAAAGAACCCTCTCATTGCCTTGAGTGCACCTTGCACCTTTAACTACACTGGTTAAGAAAAGCAATTTAGCAAAATATTTAGCTTTTTTCTAATGTAAGAGAAAAAGAAGAAGATTAAAAGAAACATGGGTAAAGACAATTAAAAAAGGAACCCCTTACAAGATAAGAAACAATTAAGACATTCCGGAAACAAAAGTACAATGGAAATAATGGATTTATGAAGCTAACCCCAGGAAATAGAGGGAAAAAAAATTTGTTGACTCATCTTCAGTTTTATTTGAAGTTTCACAACTTATGATTTTAATCATGAGAATTCTCTACAATTTCTTGTTCCATTTACAATGCCACGACTTTGATCCCATGCAACACCATATGGTAAGTAGAAACCAAAAAGGAGAAATTACAAAATTTTTCACATACTCGGACATGTTGGGCAGTCTTGGATCTCAACTAGTATTAATAATGTCTCTAATTAAGAGGCCTATCACTGCTAACAACAATGAGATCCCAACTTATTTATAACAAAAAGAACATACTCATTTATCTCGTGGAAATATCATTTCAGCACAATCCCAACAACCTCCATTTAGACCAAAATCCACTATTGATTATGGTCACACGTTGCACGTTCCATATAAATCTTTTGCCATTATCACCTTAACTTAAGAAACAATTTGCGACCAAATGAGGACCCACTTTTACTCCATTTTGACATAATTCATGCCCAACAACTTTTAGCATCTTAAGGAACCAACAAAAACAATTGAACATGAACACCCTTACATGCTTTGACAAAATCCATGTCAAAGTACCACTATCATCTTTCACCTCACAAACCATCTTTTTAACCAAATGAGCACCTATCCACAAGCTCCTCAAAATTATCCATGTTCAACAACTGCTATCATCAAAATCACTGAAAACCCATACGCATTTACGCATGCTCTACCTTGACAATTCGATTGTATCCTTGTGATTTACAATTCCAACAATCAGTTCATCTATTAATTCCACAAATGCCATCAAAGTTTAGGACAAAGTCAAATTTGTGTTCTTTGCACAATGAGAATTTTCGAAAGTGCAAGTGCTAATAGAACTTCATTCTCAACTAATGAGCAGAGCCAATACAATTGATATCTAAAAGACGAACTTGGACTTAGTAGAGAATAATAAGTACTTCTCCTTTTCACCAATACATGGCTGGTCTAAGCCCTTCTTTCTACCAAGTATAGTTATAGTTGTCCTTTTCCTCTATTTTGATGTTATCCCCACTAGATTTCCCATTATTCATCATTGAATGATTTCCAAAATCTAAAAAATAGACTTAATAAATTAAATCTTACTCATTTAATACCAATTTTACTTACAAAATCTCTTTTTTTTTCCTCATTCCACATCTGACGTATAACTATACTTACAAAATCAAAAATTTTATTTTATATTATATTGCTTAACAGATTTCCAAATTTTATAAACCTCAGAAAAATTTCATCCTACTGAAATCTTATCTTATATAATAATAATTAATAATTTTCAAATTAGAACTTTATATTCTAAAATTTCTGAGAAAAAGTTTCAAATATTTAAACAATATATCATTTGGTGAAATGGCATAATAGTTACTTAGGTTCAAATATATTAAATCTAAATGTGTCCATTGGTAGAGGTCAAACACATAAGATCAAGATGGGTGGAGCCCATCTTATGTCTTAGTTCTAACTTCTATCGAGTCCTAACCTTTGGGGTAGGTGGGCGCCCCCGTGGATTAGTCGGATCGCAAGGAAAGGATACCACAGTCTCAAAAAAAATAAAAGATAAAAAATAAGACACATCCATTGGAAAGAGGCATCTATAAAATCAAAAGATGTGCATCTTGTATTGAAAAAGTATTGTTGTTGGGAAGATACATTCGATCAATAAACACATTTATTCTCATAAAAAGATATCTTTTAAGGAAAAGATACACACTCAAACAATAAACACGTCTACTTGTATAAATAGGTGTATATTAATTAAAAGGGTACAACCAATCAAAAGGATCTTTATTAGCCAATAGACATGAAGATAACTAAAAATAGAGGTTCATGCCCCCATTTTATCTATCCCAATCACGACCAAAGTGATTAATTATTTCCCTGCTCTATTTTTTTTTTTTTTTTAAATTCTTAGCACCATCCCATTCTAACTATTTTAGAATGTTACTGTTTGAGTTGGAGTAAACACAATCAATACTCGACATCTTTGAGTGAGGCTTCATTGTATTCGAAAGGCAACTTTCTACACAACCTAGTATGTGCACACAACTCTACCACAAATGGACTAAATATTGCCTAAGAGCATCTTCAACCATTTACACCAAAATAGTGTAGTTTTTGCATCATTTTGGTTAACGTTAATGTCAAACAGTAACTTCTTCTTCAATCTATTATACTATTTTGAACAATACATATATTTTTTACATTTTTATTATTTACACAATATTTATTAAATACTGTCAAATAAGTTTTAAAAAAAGTTAAAAAAAAATGCACCCACTCCAAAATGGCATGGGGTTTGGTGCTGGCAATGCGTTAGAGATGCCCTAAAAAGACAACGTCTTTTAAAATGTGCCAAGAAATCAATTTCTTTCCATTTCCCTACACCAATGTACTTATTTTTCCAAATTTAATTAAATCAAATCCCAACCTTATTGATATTGATTAGTTCATTTTTTAATTAGGGGATAAACAAGCTTTTATTTTGAAGGTGAGGAAAAACTCGTTACTCCCCATAAATAAATTTATTTTTTCTTCCTAAATCAACATATTACTCCCATGAACTACACACAAAAGGGAAAAGAAAAGGTAAGAAAAATTTTCCACTTAACGGATTAACTCCACGATTGAATAAAAAGTACAAGCTAACAATAACAGAACGTGACAAAAGAACTTACAGCATCCTTGGCTTGAAGCTTCTCCGCCCATCCATTCAGAACATATGGGTCATTCACAGACACACAAATTACAGAATCAATCCCTTTCGCTTTGAACTTATCAATATTGTTCTTGTAACTTGGTACATGCTGAGCTGAACAAACGCCAGTATACGCACCCTACCAAATCAAACAGTAAACCTCACGATCAAGCAATCCCCCATAAAAGTTAAAGACATATAAATTAAAATAAGCAACAAAACTTTTTCCCTTGCTCAAAAATAATTAAAATGACATAAGAAGCTTGAATGTTTTAGAGATGAAAGAGAACGAATATTTGAAAAACTAGTCAAAATTTAAGAACCCAATATGAACAAATAAAGACAAAAGAAAATGAGACTTACAGGAAGACCAAATATCACAACTTTCTTGTCCTGAATCAGAAAACAAATGCACAATTATTATACGAGAAACCCATGACCCAAATTAAAAAAAAAACAATGTATCTCTAATATAAAGAGGGAAAGAGTGATTGAAGAAAACCCTAAAAATTTGTTCGAGGGGGGTAGTGGAGAACTTGGAGGAGACGCCTTCGTCCCAGGTTCGAGCCTTCTGGAGCGAGACGCCGGGAGCCATAGAGACCAAATCCGTCCCGACGGAGAGCGAACCAAAGGCCCTAGAAGAAGCAGCCATTCGGATTCCACTGAGCACCCATTTCATCGCAGAGCCGCTCGATCGCTTCAACATTGCAGACGCCCTTCTGTGGTGGATTGGTTGGCTGATTGGCTCTGACCTCAGTGTAACGTATTACTTGAATTTGTGTTGTAGTATTTATTACTTGAATAAATATTCCCTGTTGCAGAGTCTAGTGCACCAGAGAATTATCTAGCCATTCGGCTCTCGGCTTCGATGGCTACCTTCTCTGTGGGCCCCTTGACTTGGGCAAGAATGTTTGATTACCCGCAGACCAACGAAATGATAATTGACTTTGGTTTGAAATAGTATAACATAGTATAACAACAAATCACGCTCTGATTTACACTATATATAATATAAATATTTATTATTTTTGTACAATAAAATCTATTTTAATTAAATTCTAATTATTTCCTTTTATTCTTTTCTTAAAATTTTGTTTCCAAACATTACATGTTAATTATTAAAGGTAGTTTAGAAACTTAAAATTAAAAAAAAAAAAAATCATTTTCCACCATTTATTTAACTGAATTTTAAACTGAAGAAATTTTGTTTTGTAAAATGAACTTTTTTCGGATTATAAAAATAAAGTTATGCATTTCACTCATATCTAAAAAGATTAATATAAAATATTTATTATACTTATTATTATTTAATACAATCTTCTTTAACTTTACATTCATTTTATATTTTGTATATAAGTAGTGTTGACGTATAAGAATATTTCAATGCCTCGTGGATGCTAACTAGTCATAATAATGAAGTTGATAGCTGGCATTTAAAAGAAAGATATTTTTATTTAACAAAGGAAACAACTGAATCAGTCAACTGCTAAATCCCAGTAGCTCAAACGTGCAGATCAAATTGTAATAGTGAAGCAACAAAACTAATGGGGAACCTGAAAGATCCCTCTCCTGCAGGAAGAGTGTAAGTGCCAAAGTTGAACATCGAAGACGAGATGTGCACAGTGGTAGATACACTTCTGAAGCATCCCCAACTTCTGCACCCCCAAGAGGATATTGGTGTCTGAACGAAGATGTCAGCCTGCATATTCCCAGTAGTTAAAATTCCACATCATGCTTTTGCAACAACAGAAAATATTAACCATGTCTAGCAAGAACCTCAACAGCATTTCTTATAGTTGTTTGAATGCATTGCTAATGAGAACTACATAGAAAACGTTGCCACGGGTGGCAATGGAGTTCTACATTTTGACCAGTAATATCAACTTTACAATGTCATTCACTTAGTTCAGATTGCAACTTAAATCAATAAAATCAGTGCATTCTATTTAATCTCAAGAATGGAGGTGGTTTATACAGTATACACTTCTATAAAAAGTATGCCACAGGGCATTTTTAAACAACAGGAGCCATTTGTCGAGTAAGCAGGCAAAAGTATTGACAGAGTTCACAGGAAGGGACCGAGCTATTTAAAAGAAAAAGGACAGAGATCTCTGATGTGAAAATGAATCCACAAGCATACCATCAGGTAAGTCTCCAGGTTATCTTTAATTTCTAAGCAACAATAAAGAGGGAGAGGTCTCCTGTGAAGTGTTGCCTTCTACAGAATAGGTCAAACTAATGTCAATGAATCTGAAGAGGATAATCCTCAGCAAATTAGTTTTAAAAGTATTCTTTAAATAAGTGGTGGTAGGTCAGAAAAAGTTAAATGGAGAGGCAAAGTGATCTATGTAGTAATCTTTGACCAACAATTTTGTACCCTTCTCATGTAATAAAAGACAGATGATTGAAAGAGAGCC
>JAJIYU010010945.1:0-15689 GCA_030144865.1 Tinospora cordifolia
CACTATATCTCTAATTTATTTTATTTTTCATGTGCCAACCCACCATTTGCACCCAAAATTTCTTAAAATCTTTGAAACTAATTTATTTGACTTAAATTATTTGACAAAATTCTGGGGTATTACAGTTTTCAGGTAGGCTGTTTTTATCAATTTTCGAATCTCAATCTTGAGACCCTGGGTGAATCGATTGGCCTTCCTTTTCTCATCCATGATCAAATCTGATGAGAACTTAGCCAGTTCAGTGAACTTCCTCTCATATTCAGATACGGTCATGTCTTTCTACTTTAGTTGAACAAAGTCCTCCTGTAACTTCTCCAAAGTCACTTCCGGAAAGAACTTTTCATAGAAGATTTTTTTGTAAAGTTCTCCCAGCTCATATCATCAACATTTGTATTAAGGTCCATCCTCATCATACGCCACCAACTTCTGGCTGATCCTTTGAAGTGGTGTGTGGCCAGTGCTACTCGTTTGGACCTAGTTACCTTCATCACATCGAGGATTTCCTCCATCTCTTGGTACTAGTGGTCTGCTGAGATGCTATCTATAATACCATCAAAGGAAGGAGGGGTGAGCTTCTTCATCTCTATCAACATCTTCCTTTGTTTCTCATCTTCTAAATTCTCTTCAGCCCTCTGATTTTCAGGATCTTGAGCCACAGGTGTTGTCCAGTGAACCTGCATCGGTTCCGGTACTTGAGGCTGAGGGGCCATCTGAGGGATTATCTGTGGAAGTGCCCTCAATAGTTGATCTAGTACCCTCTGTGACATTTCATTCATCATGGTCCCCATCCGAGCCTCCATTCCAGCAGACAATTCCTGTTCTCGTTGTTCACTCTCATCAGAAGTGCTGGATCGGGTAGCGTACCTTCTTGTTCTAGCCATTATCTATAAATTTAACACTTGGTCAGTTTTTGCCTCATCAATTGTTCGTACTATCATGACTCTAGATTCATGTCTCTATGTCTTCGATTTGTTTAGTGGCCTAACAGTTTATGCTTCTACGTTCTTTTTGTGCATGGGTATGGGATCTGGTTTCAAAATAAATACACAATAAAGTATGCATAACACAAAATCATACCATTAAGCTAGCACAACAAGGTTCCAAGCTTCCACCTAAGCTTTCAGGTTCTAGTGTCCCATACCACTTTGCCCCTTCTACTTAGGTTTTCACCTAGGACAAAGCTGCACCCAACCAATTTTCGCAAGTGTCTCGATGTCCAAGGCTTCCCAAGCTCTACTACACTTGACTGTCCCATACCAGCCAAGCGTAAGAAAACAAATTCATCCAAAGCCACCGATCACTCACCACACATGGTATGTCATTCTCTGAGTCCAAGATTCTTCTATAGGAAAACAAGTTCGTACTGAGAATATATATCCAATATTCTGGGAAAAGTTTGAGCACAGAAGATTTGAATGCAAAGTTGATATTTGATTTAAAACTTTTCACAAGAAGGATTTTAACATTCTAAACATATCAAAAACTGCATTTTTGAAAAACATTCTATTTGGTCAAATAGAATAAGCAACATATTAGTTTTCAAATAGAAAGTTGTATCCTAATGATAGCAAAACAAAATATTTAGATTTTAAAGACAATATTTTAGTTTCCTATCTCATTTGATATTATATATGGAAGATATGATTTCCAGAATAATCCGAAAACTAAAATTTTGTTCTAATAGTTTTAAGATATGGATACTTTCCAAGAAAAATAAAATAAAATCAGCAATATTCATATTTCTATTAACTGTTCTAGAAGGATAATAATATTTTCATATTTCAGAATAATTTTTAGATTTAAGATATTTAATTTCCTAAGAGAAATATTTTGATTTCTAAATTATGAGGAATTCTAAAATATTTTCGGAATACATCAAGCACCAACAATGCCAATTAATTACATGTTTGCTTACATGTTTCCTAACATATGTTGCAATGTGTTGTTTAAATAAAGATAGTGTGTACCAAAATTGCTTGTGAAATACCTTGTATAGCTATTATTGTCATGCATATAAACTTAAGATAAATGTGAATCTTATGAACATACTTAAAACTAATTTATTTAAAAAACATATACATAGCATAAGTGGAAGATGACAAAAAAAAAAAAAAAATCTTCCAAATAGAATGCATGATAAAGTAACACTAAATTCCAATCTTAAAAAATAACATGATATTGATGGTATTAATTTTTTATAAGATTTTAAACCAAGTTGTATATGCATATAGATGTCAATACTTATATTTTTATTGTTGTACAAATCACATATAGGTATTAATATTGGCATTGTGTATATAAATTGTTGTATATTAAATGTGTTCAAAGATCAAATAAGACAAAAAGATTAAAAAGGTAAAAAAGCATTTTTTTTGCATAGAACAAAAGTATACATATACATAGTATACCAATAGTATACAAATGATATTCTATTACTAAAAAATCCAAAACATAAACAAATTGATATCTGACATTTGTTTGATACTTTCACAGATATAAATAAATAGCATACTAATTTTAATCCGACACAATGAAGTATGGATTGACAAAATATAAAAATTTTAAGGTAAATGGCGTACTAATTTTAAAAAAGTACGAATTTTATAGTTTTGAATGAGATATTGACTGATAAGCTAAAATAAAAACACATATAACAACATTGAATATAAGAGATCAAATGCAAGAAAGGTACCCTTCCTTGATCATTAATAATAATATAGGATTGTTGTTTTATTTAAAATTAATAAAAAATGATATAGATTTCAAAAAGTATCCATCGTCCAATGCAGTACTTAACAAGAATTAGATGACACCATCATACATGACACTCTGTGTTTTAATGGAAAATGAAGGAAGTGGACATAAAATATGGAATTGCAGGAACATCACAATGTTGTACGTCATTAATATACATGGCTGATACAATATAGACTGCAAAAAATATAAACACAATATTAAGAAGGCAGCTAACAATGCTCTACAATGAACATAATAGTTTTTCTTAGTATTCTCTCTAATTTTTTTTGAATATGGTACTCAAACATTTCGTAATAATATTATATTTAGACATAAGAATTATTGTTGCACTAACCTCAAGAATATTTCTCAATTGAAATAAATGAATAAATAATGTATTATATTTTACAATCTATATTTAATAGATTTTATTGTGAGGGAATAATTTTACAAAATTATATGTGTATACAGGTGATATATAATATGCACACAAATAGTACATATAATCTCAAAAATTTTTGCATCTAAAATAGAAGAATGCACAAATATAAAATATAATGAAAATAACTATTACTCTTATAGTAAATATATTAAACTTAATGAAAATATAAGTAATGCTCATGAGAGGGACATAAACCATATTTAATTAAAATGGTTGGAATAGTAACTTGTCCGATAACACAAGTTTATAAACACTTCAAGATGCTAAACCTCTGCAATTCACTCAATTTTTGCAATTCATCGCAAAAATCAATATTAAAAATTCAAGTAAATTTTAATAGTTAAAAATGTAAATTTAATGGTTAAAAATTTAATAGCTATTATCAAAGTTGTCTTCACAAATCACAAGGATACAACAAATACAATACAAAAACATAAAAACTACAACAAGGATAATAGCTACAATCAAAGCCCACAAGGGTAATGTAATACTCTAGAATTTTGTTAGTAATTAAATAAAATGAAATAATTCAAATAAGATAAATCTCGTGAAAACCATGAAAATAATAGTGCAAACGATGTACAATTTGATGTATAAAGAGGTCGGCAAACGGAGACCAAATACGAAAATTCGCACATGATCAACGCACTGGTTATCGCGGTAGTAAGTTCTTGCCCAAAAAATCTAATAAAAAAAATTTGTTGTGGTTGTTGTGGTAATGCCTTTTCATTACCACGGTAATGCCTTTTCATTACCATGGTAATGCATATGAAATTTGCACGAAAAGGTTGTGTAAAGTTTTCAAAAACCATTATATAAAGTTTTTGACGTGCGGGCAAAATCTAAATCGATAATTGCTAATACTTGTATGTAGGAAATAAATAAAATAGAAAGGAAAAGACTTAGGAAAGATTTCTACCAAGGTAACAACCCTAAAAACTTCTTAAACCCTATCAATTTGAACTCTATATAAACCTAATATGAGCACCTCATTCTCCCCACTCAGATAAGTGTGAATCACTTCTTTTCTTACTCTCCTAGTCATTTTCTTGGCACTCTTTCGTTCCCCAACTGTTCTACATAGCAACTATAGTAGTAGGAAGGAGGAAAACCCATAACACTGCATTACAGTAGCAAGAACATATTGCTAGGCATTCTTTCTGAGAAATCGAAGGATTCAACAAATCAAAGAAGATATAATGACCCTATCTAAGTCTCAAATGCATGATTCATGGTTTAGAGTTCGAAAGTATTAGGATGCCAAGGTCATTGAAAATTAAAGGATGGAAGAAATATGCATAGAAATCCAATTTTCATACTAATTACCGCAGTAATGGTCAATGTTGCTACGGTAATGCCTTTGCCTTCCTTTGTTTCTAGACTTTCCCACTGATTACTGTACAGTACACTATGTTTTTGACATTACCCTCTGGTTACCTCGGTAGCCTACTACGGTAATGACATTGAACCTTTAAAATCTCTTTAGGGTACCGCGGTAGTGCTTCTGCACTTCTTGTTTTTCACGTTTGTGTTCTGATTATTGTAGTAATCCTTTCTCCTACCACGATTTATAGAACCAAGACCACATTAAGGCTTACCAGATATGATTTTCTTGCACAATTAAAGGTCATATTAGATAGGAATAATTAGAATATGGCTAAAGAGCATTATAAACATGTGACTCACAAAGAATGATGTATTGAATCTTGATCTTTAAGGTTAAAGGCTCAAAGAAGGCTTGGAACAACACCACAAGGATTAGGAAGGAGTTAAGCATCAAAGGTGAAGATGATTTCCAAATTTTAACTTATTACTTTGATTTAAATATTATATGTACTGTGCTTACTTAGTCTAGGAACTTGCCTTGAATTTACATGATATGCTTTGAATGGAATATGCATGCTTAGAAATATATGAACGATGAATGTTGATTCAATGATTTATGATATCATGATCTATATGTTATGTGAAATAACATGCCTATGACGATTTCCATGCTTATGATGCTCACATGTTTATATACCTGATTTAATTTGTTACATATGTGATTTGTCACTAAAGAAAGATTAATAAAGATGATAACCATGCAGTTGCCCGGTGATGGATTTCATCATGAGTGGCCCAACCCGAACATGACTTGCCTATTATTTTGATTTTCTGATTTGGAACTAGGCATTTGGATTGATCTCACTTGAATTGGGCATTTGGATTAACCCCACTTCACCAATGAAGGGTTTGAGTATCTAAAATGACCTCTCTCCCTAGATTTTGGAACACTGAGGTGGATTCCTTTTGGTCTTAACGTCAACTGATAAACAAGTTATTGTTTGAATCACCTAATATATAAAAGTGTTTGACATTCATGTTTTATTTCATTGGAATAATGATTTTAAATGATTTTAAATGATTTGAAATGATCCATTGGGCTCTTGAGCTCACCCCATTTTCTTACATTTCAGGAAACTAAACATTAGAGGCTTTGTGGATTACTTTCGAATTTTTCTATTCTAGATTCAAAATTTTGTTTTAAGTTGGGATGTTAGCCATAGATTCCTTTGTTACTTTTGAAAATGTTTCATTGAAATAAAAAGTCCTTATACCTTGATTATTGAAGTTGAATTTTCAAATAATGATATTGATTTATTTCATTTAAAGATTTCAAAGTGTTTTATGTGAAATCTACATGAGTTAATGTGACACAGGAAGTCTCATAGGTTGGGACACAAAATAGAAAGAAAAAGATAAAGAGATAAAGTGACGCGCCGCCTCTCAGGTAGCAATGATATTATGAATGATGTTTTGCACGTAACATTAACATGTTGATTTGTTGACCTTGTGGGCAGTATGGTATTTACACCCTTTGAACCATATTTACTAGGCCACAAGGGGGAGGTAGGGTATACCAAAGTTGGTATTAGAGCTTAGTTAATAGAAACTCTAGGCTAGATGATTTCAGAGCCTAGGTAGTAGTTGCCAGGCTAGATGTTTAGAGCTTAGTCGGTAAGTTACTAGGTGAGATGTTTACTCTAATGCCATAGGCGAGTTAGAACTGTAAGTTGTGACCTACCTCCTATTTTTGGATTAAATTGTTTTTGAATAAGAAAGTCTATATTTTGAAAAATATGTATATGTTTTAAAATTTTTTTTTTGGATATGAAGATTACGAGTTGAGCTAATAATAAATAAGTCTTGTCCCAAGTAAAGCTTAACATTGAAAAAGAGATGGGTTATCCCATTCGAGAAGGTCGGTTGCTAAGTAAACTCTATCTTACCGTTCGATTGGAGGTTCTACCACTAGCTCAAACAAGTGGTCTGAGTTGAAGAACACACTGAAATTAATTTCCTATCAATTAAAAAGGAGGGAATGTTATAATACAGGGTAAAGTGTTTACTAGAGTACAAAGCTGATACCAAAGGAGGTATTGGAAATAAATATAGCTTGTTGGTTTGAGTGAGGAACCTTTCAGCTAGATGATGAGACCCTAGGTTTAAGAAAAAGGACCATAGGTAGAGACTTAGGTGTTGCCAAGTGTGCACAATGTGGATCATGAATGAAAACTTTTAGGATATAGGTTAGAGACTAAAAATATGTGTAAAACGAAACACTTATTTGATCAAGACATGAGATCGTGAGGATCCTGTATGTCTGGTTTATGCTTGGTATGGGACGCGTAAGAATTTGAGGATGTAGAGGAATCTTAAATACTTGTTTGGTGAATGTTTGGTGACTTTATAAGAGCTTGTTTTCTTATGCTTAGCTAGTATGGGATAGTTTAGAATAGTGGGGCTTGAGAGGCCTTAGTCATCAAGACATTTTCCAAATTGTTTGGGTGTAGCAAAATCTCTGGGTGGAAGCCTGTGTCATCAAGTAAGAGTGGTATGAGACGCTCGAACTTGAAAGCATGGATGGAAGATTGAAAATCTCCCTATGCTAGCGTGAATGATTGAAAGATTATTTGAATGCATGCTATATTTAATTAAATTCCATATATATATATATATATATATGGAGCTCAAAACTTGTACCCAACAATGCTAGAGGACCTTGGAAATCTTCAAACAAAAGTTAGAAGCATAAACTGATAGGTTACTTGTAACGACCCCTATTTTTGGGCAATGGATTCAATAATACACTCTCATGTATTTCTTTAATTTTTAATGAAAATATATAAATTTTTTTTTTCAATTTTACCCATTTAATTGAAGGAATTAAAATTAATTGAGAAAATTATATATATATTATTTTTTTAGTGTTAGAAACATTGTAGAAATGCAATTGGGCTTAAAAGTGAATATAAATGCTCAATTTGCTAATTTTTCAATTATTCTACATTTAATTAGACGAAATTACAAAAATTTAAAGAAATTAAGAAAAAATTATTTAATTATTAGAATTTGCATTTAATTATGGGAGTGACACATTAAAATTTAAATGTGTCCAAATTAATTAGTAAAAATAAAATAAAATAACAAATAAATAAATAAATAAAGTGATTCCCAATAATGCATAGATGCCAAAATTTTAGTTTTTTTTTAAAAAAAGGAGATATTATATATTTGACTAATTAATTAAGAAAATTAAAAATTTAGATTAGTTGGTGGATGATTTGGCTTATTAGTTGGGCATCCCATGGATTGCCACTATGATGTTCCTAAAGTGTGAGATAAATGACAAGAAGTATTTTGTCTACTAACACAACTTAAATCTATTAGTAAACTCACTTAGCCTTCTCCTCATTCAACCGTGCCATAAATGAAAGAAACAATTAGAAACACAACTCCATTAAAAACCTTAAGGGAGCTTGGATTGAAGGTGACTTAAAAAAATTTTCACTAAGTCCCAAGAGAGAAAGTGAAAGAGCTCACCAAGCTCTTCAACATAGATGCTCAAGAGATAGGAATGGTGAAGAAATAATGATGTTTGGGTGATTTTCAGCACTTGATGCTCATATATGTGAGGTAAAACTCTACCCTAAACATCCGTACATCATTAGATTAAGGTAATCTTGCTTGCTTGATGAGATTATGATGATTTTTCCCCTATGTTGTGAGATGTCCAACTTTGAAAAGAATTGAAATCTTGTGATCTTGAGTTAGGGGATCAAGATGATTGAATTAAGAAGAGAAGCAAGCATTGTAGCTTTTGAAACACCCTCAAAAAAGGTATCAACCCATGTGTTTGGTATGATTTGATAATGTAAATTTTAGGAAAATTGTGGTTTGACTTGAATGTGATGATAAAATTATGTTTATGGTAGGAAACTATATAGTATGGTTTGTATGAAGATGTGAGTTGTTGCACATTTAATTTGATGGTGATTCTGTATAGTTTCATGGATGTTCTACATGCTGGTATATTGTAAATTAGTGTTCTTGATTAAAATTATTCTTAAGGTCTAAGTTATATGTGTTGAAGTTATGAGAATTGCCACGCTAGTTTACTTGAATGTGATGAATGAGTTGTTCAAGTTGTATAGTTTGCAAGCTAGGTTAGTTGATGTTTATCCACCATTTCAAATGAGTTAAATAGTATATTTGGTGACTAACATATTGTTATTGCTGATAACAACATTAAGGAATGTAATTGAATAGATTGCATATGTTAGATTGGGCAAAAATATTGAGTTGTTAGGTTTTTGTTATCATGCCCTGTTTTCAGCTTGCTATTCATGAATTTTTTAAAATACTTAGACTTGTCCAAATGACTTAAAATTTGGTGTGTACGTTTTTGGGACACTTGAGAATGTTAAAAAAAAAAAATTAGGGTCCTAGAATATTGAGTCTAGGCACGACAAACAAATGACTTTGTCACTGTCTATCTAGAATTTTGACAAATTTTGTTGTCACTTTGTGCAAGTTGAAACCCTATCAAACTGACTAAAAAATTACAGAAACAAAATTTTGATGAACCCTTGATGAGACTGGATCTAATCTAGAAAGGTTCGCATGTATCTGATTCACGATTTGATCATAGAAAAATCATGAAATCTATTGCGCAATAGGGACTATGTAATTAGAAAGTTGACTAAGTATGAAAAATCATGGATTTTGACCAAATTGACCCCACGTTGAATGAATTTGACTGAAATTGACCATATTAATCAATTTTTGAATAAGTTTGACTGGTCGACCAAGTTTGACTAGTTGACCAAATTTGACCAAGTCAACCCTCTAGTTGATAAAAAACCATAAGGTGGAAATAAGCCGAAATTTAGTAGAAACTAAATAAATACGTGAATTGCATAGGAATTATCACAAGTATAACACAATCGTACATAGGAAGAGCCTCAAGAAGTGAGCATACTTGTGAGTAATATTTCGGTTTGTTTACTTACACTTTTATTTTACATGATTTTGTATAATTATTTCATGTGCACTGCATTGCAGTGCATGCATATATCACGTTTCATGGATACAATAATGGGCTTATACTACAGTTAGGATGTCTAATCGGCTAATAACCCCATAGTGCTTCTAGGATTGAGGTATGGCCTGGCTGTTGTCGGTGCACCGTCTTCTTGTTTCCTTGAGTCTTAGGGTATGGACCCACAGACTTTGTGCATGTGTGACCTCTTGACACCTAGTAAGTCGAGGTTAACGACACAATTAGGGCAGCTCCTTACTTGATTGATGACACATGCACTTGATCTTCATATGTGACGACCTTGGCTATATAAGGCTTAAGTTTTTGTAACTTGCCTTTCAATGAGAGATTCTAAGGTGCGAACATCGGATCGAGAGAGCTTTATGAGCCCATATAGTAGGGTCATGCATGGGTGCACCCTACTAATATTAGTGGATCATGATTGGTTTTCATGATTGTACGATCCACCAATTTATATGAAGGGCTTGATTGCTAGTAGAGCCGAACCCTTCCATGATAGGCATGATAGATGGCATCCACTATTTATTTATTTATTGCATTTATAATGTTGCATAATGTTTTTCATGTTTTACTATCTACTTGTTTCACACTGCATGTTGTTCTTTCTATGATTTATCCTTCCTATTGATGATTTTTGCTTATTGCATGTTATTTCATCGCTTGATACACATATAATTTCTTGTGGAATATTAGTTTTAAGTAAACATTTCCAAACTACTATTCATTGAGCTTACGTTGACATTAGAACTCACTACTCACTGAGCGTGGTTTAGTTAGTAGATAGAGTGAATGTCATTTTGAGCTTATTTTGGACCCACTCAAATACTTGTTATTAAATACTTTTAAGACTTCCGCTGTATTTTTAACTTTTATGCTCCTATTACATTTGTATAATAGTATCCACTGCTTTATCATTTTGATGCACTTTGATTACTAGAAGTGATTGTTGGAAAGGCTTAGTGGTAGCTGGGCGAGCTCGGCTTGCTGAGTGAACTTGTCAGGCTATCGTGTCAGTCAAGTTTCCCTTTTTGGAAGGGGGTCCTGACATTGCTGAACCAATTAAGAACCTAAAGATGTGAATCTAGCGTCACGATAGCATTAATGAGATGAAAATGTTAGAAAATTGACAAATGACATAGGAAAGATAGCTATCATGTAATACCCCAACCCCCGCATCTTTAAGTATTGGACATGCCCACCATTCTCTTGACAGTGGACTAAACCAAACGGTGGGTCGGGCCGGTGTTACATTTACAAGTACACAACTTGCATCATTTTCTATTTCAATTATTTCACACTTTGATTGCATTTAACAGTACATAATTTAAATTTAACAATTTGATAAGGCAACAATATAAGAAATAACTGAAATTCATAAACTTAATTAATTAAATAAAATTGAGTACATAATTTGATCTTGAAGAAAAACTATTACAGCGGAAGATTCAAAACTTGAGCAACATGCCCTTACATAGAAATTAGAAACTTTTTAAATAAAAAGAACCTAACTAATATTCATGGTCTTCATGTAAATCAGTTACCTGAAAAATAGAAGGAAGGGTGAACACATAGCCCAGTGGATCTTTCTAAACATTAAAATCATTATTTCAATTCCAACAAACCAAGCATATCAAAAACTTTTGTACATTAGGTGATTCAAACAAATTTCTTGTTTATGGTTGATATTTGGACCGAAAGAGTGTAATCTCTATGTTCCACATCGTTGGGAGAGAGAATCACTCTTGGAAACTCAAACCCAATATCTATGAAGTGAGATCACTTTTGGAAACCTAGTTCAAAATCATCAAAGGTAAGCCGGCAAGCCGGATCGGGGGTGGAACACACACGATGACACTATGCAGTCCATCATCGCGGCGGTACATGGATTGAATCATTATTTAATCATTTCTTAGTGATAAAATACACAATATCGGATTAAACCATAAATATAACATGTACATAACATGAATTCTTAAATATTTGTCCATGGCACAATTCATGCATATTATGCATTATTATTCTTGATTTCTAAACATGCATATTCATGACACATCAAATAAATAGAGCATGCATATTTAAAACATATATTCAATCATTCAACTTTAAAACATCATCACACATGCAAGACTTATTCAAATTAAAATAAAGAAGTAAAAGTTAGAAATCATTTCACCTTAAATAAATCTCTTCTACACACTTCTGAAATCCGGCAGAGTTCCGTTACTCTAAAGTTTCTAAACTCTCAAGAACACTCAAGAACACTCAAGATTACTCAAGAACTGAGGGGATTGCCAAGAAGAAGGCTAGAGAGAGTCAAGAAGGACTAGTGTGCTCTTGATTTGGACCGTCGAATGATCCTTGATCGTAGTGTGCGGATCTCGTTCGCGATCAACAAAACTCTTCTAGATTGTCCGATCTTCCTCGATCTCTGTACGTTTGCGATCAACGAATGCGCCTTTGATCTGGATTGTTTGATGAACTTCGAGTGCAGCACTAGATGATCATCAGAATGCGAGCAGCAATCCTGGTTGCAGGATTAACTTCCAGCGCAATGTTCAGATTTCTGTTCGCGATCAATGAAACAAATCCAGACCGTTAGATCAGGCAGATTGATTCTGGGCTGTTGGATTTCGGTGATTCGGTGCTCCTGAACGCTGGTTTGATTTTGATCTTGTTCGTTGGATTGGCTAGATTAATTTTGGACCATTGGATGCAGTTTCTAATTACCAAAATCACTTTCTAAGGTTGCTATTATCCGAAGTTTGCTAATTATACACTTTCTAATTGATGAAAACATGGTTTATTTCACATTTCCTTCAATTTTAATGACTTGTTAATATTTTCCCTTTTTCTATTTCTTTAATATTAATTTATTATAGATTTTTTCTATTTCTTTAATATATTTAATGCCAACAATTTAATAATCTACATTTTTCATTTCTTCATTTTCTTATATTTTTATCTATATTTATTTTTATTTTTAAAGAGGCAAAAATAATTATATATGTATATAATTCACTCTTCTTACTTTATAATTAATAATTAATTCCATAATTGTTCCATTATTTGTATAATTATAAAATAATCCTTATACAATTAATATTTGATAATTCCACTAACCTTATATCATTAGTTAGATCATCCTGATACTAAGATTTCATTTGCCTCCAAATATTTTAGAATTTATCTCAATAAGTCTTGTTTATTGTTTTTCATTTAAGTTATTTGATAAAATTATGAGGTATTACAACCTACCCTCCTTAGAAAAATTTTGTCCTCAAAATTTGTACATGTTTAGGTGTTCCTAGGAAACAGATGCAGGTACTTAGTCTTCATTTCACTCTTTAGCTCCCGGTAGCCTCTTCCAGTCCGTGATGCTTCCACAGTCCCTTACTAAAGGAATATCCTTAGTTCTTAGATTTTGTACCTTGTGATCAAGGATTCTAATCGCTATTTCCTCTTAGGTAGCATCATCCCGAATGTTCACTTCCTTCCAGTGGATGATGTGAGAGGGGTCAGGTTCGTACTTTCTCAACATGAAGACATGGAATACGTTATGAGCTCAAGTCATCTGGCTTGGTAGATCCAACTTGTAAGCACATTCTCCGATTCTTCTAAGTATTTCAAAGGGTCCTACAAACTTTGGAGATAACTTCCCTTTGAATCTGAACCTTTTGATACTCTTCTGAGGACTGACTCTCAGAAATCCTTTGTCTCTAACTTGGAACTCTGGTGTTCTTCTCCTCTTGTATGCATAACTCTTCTGACGACTCTGTGCAGTAGTTAGTCTCCTTTGTATCAACTTGACTTGGTTGCTCGTCTCTTCCACCAAGTCTGGTCCAGTTAATACATGATCTTCAAGCTCAGCCTAACAGGGAGGTGATCTGCAAGGTCTCCCATAGAGAGCCTCGAATGGAGCCATCTTTATGCTTGCTTGGTAACTGTAGTTATAGGCAAACTCCACTAGGTGTAAATACTTGCTCCAGTTCCCCTTGAAGTCTAAAATACAATACCTCAGCATATCCTCCAAGATCTAAATAACTCTTTCAGACTGACCATCCGTCTGAGGGTGAAAGACTGTACTCATGGTGAGCTTAGTACCCATCTCCTTCTATAGATTCTGCCAGAACTGTAAAGTGAAGCGAGAGTCTCTGTCAGACACAATAGTCTTGGGTACACAATGCAACCTTACTATTTTCTTCACATATAGTTCTCCCAGCTTACTGACTTGGTCTGTGATCTGATTGGCAGGAAATGAGCCACTTTGGTGAGACGATCCACAATCACCCAAATACTGTCTTCTCCTTTTTGGTTTCTGGGTAAACCACTGACAAAGTCCATGGCAATGTTATCCCACTTCCATTCCAGGATAGGGAATGGTTGTAGCATTCCAGAGGGTTTCCGGTGTTCTGCTTTCACTTGTTGACATGTTAAACATTTAGAAACATGTTTAGCTACGTCCCTCTTCATTCCTCTCCACCAGTAGGTTTTTCTGAGGTTCTGGTACATCTTGTCCCCTCTTGGGTGCGTAGTATACTTAGTCTAATGAGCTTCATCAGTATAATCTGCTTACTCTGCCCATTCTGAGGTACACATATCCTTTCCCCAAACCTTAGGATATTCTCAGCATCTAACCTAAAGTTAGCATGCTTGCCTTTTGTAACTCCTTCGATCAAACTGGTAAGCCATTTGTCTTGTCTTTGTTCATTCTTGATCTGGTGTAGAAGATCTGGTTGGCAAGACATAGTGTAGAGGTAGGCTTGTTTTTCATTTAGAGTTACACCCAGCCTAAAATCATCAATCAAGTGGAACATTTAGCCTTTTTCTTCCTTCTGTTTGTTGAACTTCCTACTCAAGGCGTCAGCCACTACATTGGCCTTCCCCAGATGGTAGTGTAGTTGAAAATTATAGTCTTTCAAGAATTCCATCCATCTCCGTTGCCTGAGGTTCAACTCCTTCTGGGTGTAAATGTACGTCAAACTCTTGTGATATGAAAATAGATCAAATTTCTCACCGTAAAGGTAGTGTCTCCAAATCTTCAGGGCAAACACAATGGCCGCTAATTCTAGGTCGTGAGTAGGGTAATTCTTCTCATGGACCTTCAGTTGTCGTGAAGCATAAGCGACTACTTGTCTTTCTTGCATCAACATTGCTCCAAGTCCATTTAGCGAAGCATCAGTATATTGGGTATAAGTAACACCATGGGTTGGAGTGACTAGGATAGGGGCCGTAGTCAATCTCTTCTTCAGTTCTTGGAATGATTGTTCACACTTCTCATTCCAATCGAACTTGATTTCCTTTCTAGTCAACTTGGTCATAGGTTCTACTAGTTTGGAGAAATCTTGGACGAACCTTATGTAGTACCCAACTAGACCTAAGAAGTTCTTGATCTCTGTAACTATCTTGGGTTACTTCCAATTCATAACTGCTTCCACCTTCTCCAAATCTACAGAGATGCCTTCTGCCGACACCACGTGGCCGAGGAACTTGACCGTCCTCATCTATAACTCACACTTGTTGAACTTGACATATAATTGATGCCTTCTGAGTGTCTCCAACACTATTTGCAAGTGTTCTAAGTGTTCCGCCTCTGACTTGGAGTAGATTAGGATATCATCAGCGAATGCCACCACAAATTGGTCAAGATACTATCTAAACACTCGATTCATCAAGTCCATGAATGTTGCCAGGGCATTGGTCAAACCAAATGGCATTACGGTGAACTCAAAGTGTCCATATCTTGTCCTGAAGGCAGTCTTGTATATGTCAGACTCCCTGATTCTCTACTGGTGATAACTCGACCTAAGATCAATATTTGAGAAATGAGTGGCACCTCTCAGTTGATCAAATAAGTCATCAATCCTCGGTAGAGGGTACTTATTCTTCACTATAGCCTGGTTTAATTTTAAATAATCGATGCAAAGTCTCATAGAACCATACTTCTTCTTCACGAACAACACCGGAGCTCCCCAAGGTGATTCACTCAGCTTGATGAACCCTTTCTCCCTGTAACAACCCGTAATTTTTAAGACATATAAATTAATTTAAATAAAGGTAAATGTGTATAACTACACGTATTTGTACGGACCACTCGTGTACATACGTGTTAATTATATACAGGATTAC
>JAJIYU010010946.1:0-15674 GCA_030144865.1 Tinospora cordifolia
TGTGTGATTCATGAATATCAAATACTATTTAGATGATATGTTATATGTACCTTATGAAGCTTATTAAAATGTGTTGTTTATTTAGATCTTGAATAATGATACTATGAGTATTTTAGTAGTCACTAAATAAAAATAATTAAGAGATGTAACCACATACTGACGCAGTGATGTTAACACTATGGCAATGGTTTAGTGTCATCGTGAGTGTTCCCAACCTAAGGCAGGTCTTAATGCTACTGTGGCAGTAGTAAGATGGGATTGATAGTTGAATTGAAACTTCACTCCTAAAATAGAGTCAGGAATAGGGTACTGGCCTGTGGGCGACATTTCAATATTCTAGGCCTAATGGGGGATACCAAGGAACGTCCTTTTGGTCTTAACGTCAACTCAAAACAATTGAACTGTTGAATTACACAATGTTTGATAAGTGTTTGCATGTTTTATATTTTGGCTCTAATAATGCTTGAGATGTACTGTGTATAATCTATTAGGCTCTCGAGCTCACCCCACTCACTCTTTTTTAGGGAACCACTAAAGATACTTCTGCTGACAAGTAATATGGAAACAGTTATTAGTAGTAGTATACCTCTCAGTTGAGGATGTTGTAAGAAATGAAGTTTATTTTTCATTTTTCAATTGTAAGGCATGGGGCCTACCATGTTTAGCTCTAGGTCGATCGTTGGGCCAGATATTAATTGTTAAAACTTAGCCATGGGCCCACAAATTTGTTCTCAATTTTAATATTAAAATAAAGCCTTCTTTTAGTTATTATTTGATCCCAATGTTATTATTTATCTATTTCGAAGCCAACTTTATTTATGTACTTCTTATACTTTGGGATATGGTCTGGTGCAACCAGGAGATAAGATGATTGATACGAGAAATAATAATATTTCAGTTCTCGAATAGAAAGCAAGAGTAATTACATATGAATGTAATTACGTCTCAAGCTGCGAGACAAATACGTGTCCAATAACAAATGTTAAACATTCAAGAGCCAGGGTGTTACAAAGGTGGTATCAGAGCTTAGTTAGTAATGTACTAGGTAGAGTTAGAAAGAGTTAACTCATCTGGTAAGCCTTGTACTTCAAGTTAACTTAAAATGCGCCACCTCATGTTTTAAAATTCAAAATCATTTTGAAAGGCTATTTTTCAAAAGAGATATATGTTTTCAAATGTTTTGTTTAGATACAAAGATTACGAGTTGAGCTGGCAATGGGTAAGTCTTGTCTCCAGTAAAACTAAACATCAAAAGTGAGATAGGTTATCCTGCTCTAGAAAGCCTGTGGCAAAGCATACTTCAGTCTCGCTGCACGAGTTGAGGTTGTCCCACCAGCTCATACAAGTAATCAAAATTAAAAAACACGATTATTTTCTATGAAAAAACTAGGAGGTGGAATTACCGGCAAAGAACTCACTAGAGTACAAAGATGGAACCAAAGGTGGTATTAGAAAAAATATACGAGTTGTTGGTTCAATGGAATGACCTTTCAGCCAACATATGAGACCCTATGTTTAAAAAAAAAGGACCATAAGTAGAGACTTAGGTGTTACAAGGGTAGCACAGTAGATCATAAATAAAAGTTTTTTGGACATATGTTAGAGACTGAAAACGTGTTAAACTCAAACACTTGTTTGGTCAACACACAAGATTAGGAGATCTTGTATTTTTGCATAGTTTCTGCGTGGTATAGGACGCGTAGGAATTCAAAGGTATAGAGGAATCCTGGACTCAGCGATTGATGGGCTATATTTGGTGAATAATGAGTAACTTTAGAAGAGCTTGTTTTCCTATTCTTGGCTAATATGGGACAGTCAAGTATAGTGGGGCTTGTGAGGCCTTAGTTATCGAGCCATTTGCGAAAGTGGTTGGGTATAGTGAGATCTCTAAGTGGAAGCTTATGTCAATGGGCAAGGGTAGTATAAGACAGTCGAACTCATAGGCACAGATGAAAGCTCAAAATTTTGTTATGCTAGCGTGAACTTGTATGACTGCATGATTGAATGATTGAATGATTGATTGAATGCATGCTTCACTTGTTTAAATTCATGACATGTATTTTGATTATGAGACCATAATCTTATACGCAGTGACATTAGAGGACTTTGAAAATCCTTAATGAACAAATCGAGAACCTAGAAACATGATTCTAGCATCATGATAGCATGAACGAGAAGAAAACATGAGGCGATCAGTATAACGAATGATCTAAGAAAGGACGACTAATTTCTCATGTCTGAAAAAACATTTTTTATCATAAGGATAAGGAAAGATTGGTTTGCATACACCCAAATTGAATTGAAATGAGATTATGATTCTCCATTATGGTACCTTACCGAATATTAAAGCAACCTTTGATTTGAAGATAATGGCAAGAACCCGAAGAAGCGTGACAAAGGCTGAAAACACTGATGAGTCTGGTCAAAAGGATCAGAGGGCACCTATGGCAGTGGTAGCTCCCGTTGGAGCAATTGTATCACCAAAAATGTTGGCAAAGATCACCCAACAAGTAGTCGAGCAGGTAATGAGAATTCTACCTCAGGCACAAAATCCACCCCTATTACAGCCACAACTCGAGGTTTAGGCTCATCAAGCCCTACTACCAAATGGTCTAGTAGTACCAAATCGAATTATCACTAATAACAAAGAACAAAGGTACTTATTGATTGAGTTGTAGAAGTTGCACCTAAGTACATTCGATGGAAAGTCCAATATATGACAGTTGATGTGTGGTTTTAGGGATAATCGTTACCTCAAAAAGAATGTGTAGTTGTGACCTTAGATTTGAAGATAAGCTAATTTTAGTCGATCTCTGTGTACTTCCATTTTATGGATACAATGTAATCTTGAAGATAGACTAGTTAAATCAATATCAAGCACAAGTAGATTGTCCTAAGAGAAGAGTAACGATAACATTACCTTTGCAAAGGAGCCTATAGAATTAGGCAGCGATATGCATAGATTACCTAGAAGCCCGATGATAGTTATGTTGAACTACTTAAAGCAGAAAGATGAATTTGAAAAACTCTCAGAGGAGGACTATAACGAATAAGGAAGAATCCAAAACTTAGAAACAATTCAGAAATATGAAGATGTGTTCCCAGATGATTTATCAAGTCCACCACCAGCTAAAGAAATAGAGTTCACGATTAAACTTTACCCTAGAACCAACCTCATAGCCATACCTCCTTATAGAATGGCACCAGTAGAACTGATCGAGTTAAAGACTCAGTTGGACGAGCTCTGAGAAAAAAGGATTCATTCGACCTAGTGAATCACCATGGGGAGCTCCAGTATTATTCGTAAAAAAGAAAGATGGATCTATGAGGATGTGCGTCGATTATCGAAAGTTAAATCAAGCAACAGTAAAGAATAAGCATCTGTTGCCAAGGATAAATGACCTGTTTCATCAATTAAGGGGAGCCACACATTTCTTTAAGATTGATCTTAGGTCAAGATATCATCAGTTGACAATCTAAGAGTCAGATATATACAAGACAACCTCTAAGGTTCAATACGAGCATTTTGAGTTCATAGTATTTTTATGGATCTGATGAACCAAGTGTTTAGGCAATACCTTGATCAATTTCTAGTAGTATTTTTAAATGACATCCTAATATACTCTAAATCAAAAGACGAACACTTGAAGATTATGTCAGAGACCCTTAGAAGGAACTAGTTGTATGCCAAGTTTAGTAAGTGTGAATTCTGGATGAAGATGAACAAGATCCTTGCTTATGTAATATCGGTTGAAGGCATCTCTATATATGTTGATAAGGTGAAAGTTATCACAGATTGGAAGCAACCCAAAACGATTATGAAGATTAGAAGTTTCTTAGGTCTAGCTAGATACTATCAAAGATCTATCCGAGAGTTCTCCAAGTTGGCTAAACCCATGACCCAGCTAACTAGAAAGAAAGTCAAGTTCAATTGGAATGAGAAGTGTGAACAATCATTCTAAGAACTAAAAAGGAGATTGACTTCGGTCCCCATCTTAGTCACTTTTACTATGGTGGTGAATATGTTTTGGATACGAATGTCTCACAGAATGGATTGGGCGATGTCCTGATGCAAGAAGGAAAAGTTTTTTGCAAATGCCTCAAGACAACTTAAGATCCATGAACAAAATTACCCAGCGCACGACTTAGAATTGGCAGCCATTGTGTTTGCCCTAAAGATTTGGAGATGCTACCTCTTTGGCAAGAAGTTTGATCTATTTTCAGACCACAAGAATTTGAAATACATATACACCTAGAAGGAGTTAAACCTCAGGAAACGAAGATGGATGGAGTTCCTTAAGGACTATAATTTTCAACTACACTACCATCCAGGAAAGGCCAATGTGGTGGCTGATGCCTTGAGTAAAAAATTCAATAGGCGGGATGAGGCAAAGGGTCAAATATATTAGTTAATGGAGGATTATAACTTGGGCGTGACTTCAAATGAAAAGAAGATCTTTTACAATAGATCAGAGATGAGAAGCAGATCTTTACAACATAACTTGCCAACTAGATCTTTTACATCATATCAGAGATGAGCAAATGCAAGATAAGTGGCTTACAAGTCTGAAGGAGTTGAATGAGGAAAACACACTGAATTCAGGTTAGATGCTAAAAATACACTAAGGTTTGGAGATAGAATTTATGTGCCTCAGAATGAACAAAGTATGCAAACCATATTAGATGAAGCCCATCAGACTAAGCACACGATGCATCGAGGCGGTGACAAGATGTATCGAAACCTTAGAAAGACCTATTGGTGGATAGGAATAAAAAGAGACATAGCCAAGTATGTCTCTAAATGTCTAATTTGTCAGCAAATAAAGGCTGAACATAGAAAGCCCACTGAAGTGTTACAACCACTCCCAATCCCTAAATGAAAGTAGGATAACATTTCCATTGACTTCTTCAATAGATTACCCCGAAACCAAAAAGGATAAGATATTATATAGGTAATTGTGGATAGTCTCACTAAGGTGGCACATTTCTTGCCCATTAGATCCATAAACCAAGTTAGTAAGGTGTGAGAACTCTATATAAAGGAGATAGTACGACTTTATAGCATGCCTAGAACCATAGTGTCAAACAGAGACTTTCGGTTCACATCACAGTTCTAGCAGAGTCTACAGAAAGAGTTGGATACCAAACTCACCATGAGCACTGGTTTCCATCCTCAAATGGATGGTCAATATAAGAGAGTCATTCAAACACTAAATGACATACTGAGGTCTTACTCCCTTGACTTCAAGGGAAACTAGAGCAAGTACCTACACCTAGTAGAGTTTGCCTATAACAACAGTTATCAAGCAAGCATAAAAATGGCTCTGTATGAAGCTCTCTATGGGAAGCCCTACAGATCACCAACCTATTAGGCTAAACTTGAGAACCACGTGCTTACTAGGTCCGATCTAATAGAAGAGATGAACAGTCAAGTAAAACAAATACATAAGAGATTGGCCACAATATAGACTAGACAAAAGAGTTACGCTAATAAAAGGAGAAGGCCTTTTGAGTTCTAGGTAGGTGATATAGCGTTCCTGAGGATAAGCCCTCACAAAGGAATCAAGAAGTTCGGATGCAAAAGAAAGTTATCACCCAGATTTATCAGTCCATTTGAAATACTTAAAATAATTGGAGAATGTGCCTTTGAGTTAGATCTACTAAACATAATGTTCTTAGTTCACAACGTGTTCCATGCGTCAATGTTGAGGAAGTATGAACCCGACCCCTCTCACGTAATCCATTGGGAGGAGGTGAGACGATGCCATGTATGAAGAAGCGGTAGTTAGGATCCTCGATCGTAAGGGTACAAATCTAAGAACAAAAGACATTCCCTTATTCAAAGTTCTCTGAAAGTATCATGGAGTGGAAGAAACAACTTGGGAGTTGGAAAGTGAGATAAAGAACAAATACCCAAACTTCTTCCCCAAAAATACCTGACCAGATAATATTGAAACGAGTAAGTACAAATTTCAAGGACAAAATCTACTTTAATGGTGGTAGATTGTAATACTCTGAAAAATTCTCGAGTATTAAGAATATAGAAATAAGTTCATTAAATTGTAAAAACATATTAAATACCCAAGGATAGAATTGTAATTTTACCTTTTAGGGGTGCAATGATAAATTCACATAAAAAGTAAAAAAAATTACCACTAGCCTAATTATCCCATAAATAATTTCACAAAAATAAAATAAAATAAAATATAGTTAGTAGAATAGGGTAGTAGGATATATTAAAATATGAGTAGTGGAATAAGGTGGTGGGATATATTAAAATATGAGTAATAGGGTGGTGGCATATATTAAAATGAGAATAGAGGAATGATGTGATTAGCTAAGGATGCCTATAAATAACTCATTTCTCTTTCCCTCAATCTAATTCATTTCATTCTTCTCTTCTCCATTTTTCTTCTTAGTTCTATTCTAGCTAAAGAGAAAAAGAGTCTCCCTACTCTCTCTTTGAGTAAAGAAAGAAGGTTGAAGACTTGTGAAAGCTCGGAATACTAAGATCAGCAGGATTTAAGCATCAAATGTGAGAATGAATGCTCATATTCTTTAGTATTATTTTAGTTCTAAATTTTAAGCATGATTGGTTGTCTATTGAATGTTTAGAAGCATAGTAGGGATGTGTTTGACAGTTGTTAGGATGATTTCTTGTCTTTTATAGTGTTGATAGCATGTTGTATGATTCATTAATACCAAATACTATTTAAATGATATGTTATATGTACCTTGTAAAGCTTATTAATATTTGTTTTTTATTTATATCGAATAATGATACTATGAGTATGCTAGTAGTCACTAAATAAAAATGATTAAAAGATGTAACCACATACCAACGTAGTGATGCCAACACTATGGCAGTAGTCTAGTGTCATTATGGGTGTTCCCAACCTAAGGTGGGTCTTACTGCTATTGTGGCACAAAACAATTGGACAGTTGAATCACATAATGTTTGATAAGTATTTGCATGTTTTGTATTTTAGCTCTAATAATACTTGAGATGTACTATATATGATCCATTGGGCTCTCAAGCTCACCTCACTCACCCTTTTTCAAGGAACCACTAAATATACTTGTGCTGAAAAGTAATATGAAAACAATTATCAGTACTAGTATACCTCTCAGTTGAGGATGTCGCAAGAAATGAATTTTATTTTTCATTTTTTAGTTGTAGGGCATGTAACCCACCGTGTTTAGCTCCAAGTCGGCCACTGGGCCAGATATTAATTATTAAAACTTGGCTATGGGACCCACAAATTTATTCTCAATTTTAATATTAAATTAAAGCATTTTTAGTTATTATTAATATGTTTCAAAGCTAATTTATTTATACATTTTTTGTACTTTGGGATATGGCTTGGTGCAACTAGGAGATAAGATGATTGATGCTAGAAATAGTAATATCTCTGTTCTCGAATAGAGAGCAAGAATACCTGCATACGAATATAACTACGTCTAAAGCTGCAAGACAAAAACATAGCCTATGACGAATGTTAAAGGTTCAGAAGTCGAAGCGTTACATTTTATGCATATCGACTTAATTTTTTGTTCATGTATATGTGTGTGTGTGTGTATGCACGTTTTGATTAGATATCTTACTTATGAATGACATTTTCTTAACAACAAATATTATGTAAGGTATTGTTTTCATATTATAGTTTATTTTATACGTATACATATATATTTACTTATTACTTTATAGTGGGATGGATAAATTGTAGCACCCCAGCTCTCAAAACATTTAAAATTTCTACATTGATCTCGTACTTAGAGATACATACACATACATATTCATTTTTTATCACATGACATCGTCAGGAACCGAGATATTACTTGTTTCACACATCAATAATAAATCTTCTGGTCCAACCAAGTCACATCCCACAAACTTATATGAGTAAATAAATGAATAACAAATAAGTTTATAACTAAAAATATGGGATGTCATATTTGTTCAATTTAACCCAATAATAATCAAACTTAATCTGACCCCATGGCCTTATTTTAAATAACAACTCAATAAATGAAATAAAAGAAGATTCCTTGACTACTTGCCTAACTAAAGATAATAATAAACTTATGACTAAAACAACCTCATCAAGGAGATCTACCTCTAACTACACTCTATTTCGTCTCATCAACAACAATGCTTAACTACTGGGTACCTAAAAAATAAGAAATGGGGTAAGCTCAAAGAGCCCAGTGGATCATACATAATACATCCCGAGCATTATTAAAGTCAAAACACAAAATACGCAAACACTTATCAAACATTAGACGTTTCAAGCAATTCAATTGTTTTTCAGTTGACATTCAGACCGAAAGGACCATCTTCGGTGTTCTCATCAAAACAACGAGCGCCCAGCACTAATAACAAGGAGGGGTCATGTCTATCATCTAATGTCTAGGAACTAGGGTCCAACCCAGTGTTCTATTTCAAATATAAGATCAATATTATAATTTGAGAACACCTATAATGATCAATTGTGACTCACTGAGCCGATACGTGGTTTAGTTCTTGATTTCAGTGATCTTAAAGTGTTTAACAATATCAAGTTTCTATCATGTTCAATGTCTCCTACTTTCCATACATAACAAAAATATTCTGACGACATGAATTCAATATCCACACAATTTTAACACATGTTTTCCAACACATAAAGCATATTGCTCATCATATCATACATGCATGAAATCATTCAATCACAATTATGACATAATTATACCCTAGCATGTTCCTAGGTATCCAATCAAATAGGCATACAATCATATTTCATATTTAAAACTAAAATAATATAAAAAAGCACAGTAATCATTTCCACCTGTCAGTGCACTTCCTCAACTCTCAGTGCACTTCCTCAACTCCTACTCTTGTACACTGTCAACTCGAATGTCGTGACTTCTCAATTTAAAATATTTAAGGTAATTATTTTTAATAATTGAACATCATATAATATTTTTAAACCATAAATTTACTAATTTCTCAATAAACAAGATAAACAGTGCACCATTAACCTTTTCAGTGCATTCAATACGCATTATTCCCCTTGTTCGATAATTGAACGTAACTTACCCTTTTTCTAATTATGAACACTCACTATCTAATTACTTTTAAAACTTTTTTAAAACCCTCTAAACTCATTAATATTCAGCCATAACCAGCATGCATCCTGTGCATGAAGTCATAGTCATTTTCATGACTTATACGCATATTCTCAATATTTGATGTATATTAAAGCCTTACACCCCTTTCTAGCCTCTTAAATATGTTTAACCATCAATTTCCAACAAGCTACCTTGCTGGTTTTTTATTCATATATGCATCACACAACACCCTATTAGTGATCATGCTTAACCATCTCTTAAACATGCATGTATCCTAATTATTTCATGCATACGGTTCTTATGGGTGTGCTATTTTATAACACCTCAATATTAACATTACATGTAACTTAGATTCTCATTTTCCAGCAACCTACTTACTGGTTTTTGGCATCTAAATTATGGAACTCTCACCAAATTTGCAATTACACTCAATTGTCACTTAAACATGCTAATACCCTAACTATATCATATATACATGCCTTGTTTCTATGCTTTATCATGATGCCCTAAAAATTAGAATTTTGTGCATCTATATTCATAATTTTCCAACAACCCTACTTGCTAGTTTTTTCATCAAATAACACCTTCTTAACATCATTTTATCATATATATATATATATATATTGTTAATCTTTACATGCATCATGCATAGTTACTAGTTTCATGAACATACATGCATATTTGATTACTTTTCCCATGTAGATGTTATTTCCTTCAACGTTTCATTTTTTCATAGACTTGTAACCCTTCAAATCATAAGATTCATTGCTGAAAATTAAAAAATGACTATAAGAAAAGAATAAGATCATTATACCTTACTACCGTTGTCCGGAACATCTCGTTGATGATGTGTGATTCAAAAGAGAGTTCTTGGCTCTTATTTAGGCTGATTTACATTTCTGTTTTGATGATGGAATTAGGAAAATATTTGAAAATTTTCTAATAGAAAGAATGATCACATCAAGGGGTGGAAAGAAGAAAAAATGAAAAGGTAGAGAGGGTAGTGAAGAGAGGGTAGTGAAGATAGTGTAGGGTAGTACGTAGTAGTGGATTGTTATGGCTTTATGTGTGCACCATCAACCTTTTGTGATGTTTTTCAATGGCCGGAACAAGGGGACGTCCAACAAGAGGGGAGAATATCAAAATCAGCATCTAAACATAAAAAGAAGGGAAAAAGGAAGAGAATAAGATGTTATGTAGGAGTAATACATTATTAATCGATGTGTGTGCTTTACTTTGATGCGATTTCTCGTTGATTGAGACTTGGAACTATTAAGATCTTGCAATGGAGGTAGGAAGTCGACTAGAGGAGAGGAAATAGGAGGGGAGTTGATTTTTTTAAGTAGAAGGAATAAGAAAGATGCCACATTAATATAGGAAAAAGTTAATATGGATAAGATATGAGTAGGTGTTTGAGTTTACCTTGGATTGCTTGTTGTCATCTTAATGGTATTTGATTTTGATCTAACTTCTCACCCTCTAATACTCATATGACGTGGAAAGTGTGCAAATCCCGTTTTTAGATTTTATGTGTATAATTTCTAATCCATACGCTATACACTCCTTATGCACTTAAATATGCATACTTTAGATCATTTTTCTACTAAATTTCTGATTTTATTTTGTGTTTTGTGTACCAAAATTTAATTTATTAAATCTTTTACTTGTTAATAAAATTTAAATAATATTTTTTAATTAATTAATTAATTTTATTATTAACCAATAGACACACACACACACGTATATAAATGTGTGTGTGTGTATACATTATTTCTCACGTTATATATATATATATATATATATATATATTAAATGTATTTTTTTATTTATTTATTTTCTTAATTATTACATAAATGCTTAGGATTTTTTTCAAATTTATTAAGTATTTTAATATAAAAATAATGATAATAATTATACATATTTATGTATAAATTGTAAAAAAAGATTAATTTTAGTCCACGATGAAAATTATTATTATTTATTAAATTTAAACTATTATAGCTATCTATAGATTGTGAACATATAATTTGACCTTTGTTTTTTCTTTATTAAATAAAAATTTTTAATTTTTTATATTGCAGGACTATTTTAATTAGTTGCAATAGACAATGTTATACTATATACATTCTTATACAATTATGTATATGTTGTAAAAATATATATCTTATTTTCTCATGGTCAAATGTATTAAGATAAATATTGTTAACTAAAGTACTAAAAAAAGCCATTGTTTCTTATTTTATATAAATTACGAAATTGTTATTTTTTAAAGGTCTTTTAATAATATTTTATATCATGTTAATTATTTTGTTTAATTATATAAATACTATTAATACTCCAAAATTATACTTTTAATATGTGCAAAGGAGATGGCCAAACTAGTTTATGTAAAAAGATGAGTATTTAAACTTGAAAATCAAACAGCTACCAGAGAAGTCATCGTTGGTTTAATGAACTTTTCACTCATCACTTAATTATTCCACTGCAAGGTAAAAACTTGTACTGTCAATAATTTTCTCTCACGTTTTGCATTTAAATATTTGTTGAAGAGGGTTTTTTTTATTTTTATTTTTTATTTTTTATTGATCTTCTTTCCAAATAGTATTTAAAAGCATAAATCAAATACTAGAACAAAAAATTATCTTCACATTAATTTCCCAACATGTGTTTAAATTTTTAGTTTCAGTGTCTGATTTAGTGTTTAAATATTTATTGAAAAGATTGTGGCATTCTCTCCTCTTTTTTTTTTTCAAGTACCCTAAGAGCTGACACCTGGTAATTTATCCCTTTTTTTTTTTTTTTACGATGCGATTAAATTATTTTGCCAATTAGTGACTTATTTAAATCAGCAATAACCTTCATGTCCACCATCTAATTTTAGTATTTGAGTATTCATTGGCAAGATGACAGGAAAAAAAAAAAAAAAAAAAAAAGAGCCTGTTTTAATGAATATTTAAAAGCTAAAAGTAAACACAAGATGAGGAAGTCATTCTCAGTTTACTTTTCAAGCTTTGGATGAACTATTCAGGGATTGACGAATTATGCAACTGTGCAGTAGAAAGTCAAACTCCCCATGAATTTCTTACTTGCTATCTAGTTTTATCGTCACTTAAAGTACTGAAAATACTTTTAGAAAATATAATTAATTTTTGAGTTTTTCTTTGTTGTTGGGACTCATAGAACAGTCAAATAATTTTTTTTTAATTTTTTAAAACGTAAAAAAAATATTTTTTAAATATGATATTAAGCATATTTTTAAAAATTATAAACTATCTAGAATTTTAAAATCATTATTTAAATTTTATACGGAATATAATTTAAGTTTGTAAAATCTCCATATCAATTTATAAAAAAGGTCAGATAAATTAATGAAGTCACTGTTAAGTTGGTTACGAAATCATATTCCGTAAACTAGATAAGTGGTTCAAAACCTTCAAGTATGCATTTTTTTTTTTTAAATGTTAGGAGATTTTTATCTCTATATGTATGCAAACATTAGCTAAGTCTAGGTAAATTTGTTTTAATTTAATTAAGGATAGATGAAAAAAAATGAAAGATTAAAGATAGCAATTAAGAGGGCTTCTTTATCTTTTTCAAAAACTTTGTGATGTAGCATTAATCATATATAAGTTTAAAAATCGTGTTATTCTTAAATTAGAAAATGAAAAAATTACAAAAACTATCATTATTTTAAAAATATTATCATAAATATTTTTATAAGTTTACATTTTTCATATTTATCAAGATTCTTATTTTATTTACAAAATTACAAGATTTTAAATGAGGCGCACCAAACTTAATCTTTTATGCGTAGAACATCTTTCCATAATTAAAATCCAGCAATGCATTTTCACAATTACCAGCAATTGTGCCCTAAATTTTTGGCTTTTTACAATTGTGACCTAATTTTTTGACTTTATCATCCATCTCTGATAATAATTTTCTGTTTCAACCTTCTGCGATCACTGCCCAAACCAAACATACTAGCTTTTAATTTGCATACCATGTTCGGTTCTATTGTAGCGAGTTGGGAAGGAGAGAGGGAAGCTATCAAGTGGTTTTCTTTTTATTGCTTGCGCACACAGGAACACGGTATCCTCATCACCACATCATTTTCCATCCAAGTCAACCTTCAATTCCCTTTTTTTTTTTTCCTATTGTGAATTTATCATATTTATTTTCCTCTTTTCTTTTGCACTCTAGTTGACAAATTAGCAAATAATGAATATAACCCTATACTAATATGACGCATGAAATTATTTTTATAGAATGTAATGAAATTAGATTAGATAGAAGTAGAATATAATAAAATAGAAATTAGTCAAAATGAGATCAAAAAATTTCACGATTTTACATAAATTATTTTATTTTGTAATGGTTGGATGAAATGGTAAGCATATCTCTTTATACTGTGCTATCAGCTCCCCCACTTTATAATGTGAATTTGAATGTAATTTTTACTGATTTTGGTTATGTATTTCTAGGCAGGTGTAATCTAAATCTAAGTTATGTATATATATTATGATTCTAGTTATATTGAGTAAAATAGTGACACCCAATTCTCAAACCATAACCATAACATACGTATTTCACATGTATAGACGTATACATTCTTTTTAAAGCATCAATTTATCACAATTGAGATCCTAGGCATATAGTTATATTACCATAAATAATTTCCTCGTCTTATCAAGTCACATCCTACAATATTATATAAGTAAATAAATGGATAAACAAATAGATTAATAACTAAAAACATGAGCTGACATGTTCAATTTAACCTTAACAATATTCAAACTAGCATTTGGCCCATAGTCCTATTTAAATAACAACTCAATAAATGAAATAAAGAAAGATTATCTGTTACTTGCCAAATTAAAGACAATAATAAACTTATGAATAAAATGACCTCATCAGCGATAGTGCTCAACTACTGGATAACTACAAAATAAGAAGTGGGATGAGCTCAAAGAGCCCGGTAATCATACGTCATACATTTCAAGCATTATTAAAGTCAAAATATAGAACATGCAAATACTTATTAAACATTGCGCGTTTCAAGCAATTCAATTATTTTTCAGTTGACATTCAGACCGAAAGGACCATCTTCGGTATTCTCATCACATAACCATATCCTAATAAAGTACGCCTAGCACTAATGACAAGGAGTATAGGGACACGTCCATCATCTAATGTTCGAGAACTAGGGTGCAACCCACTGTACTATTTCAAACCATATAACCAATTTCATAAATTGAGAACACCCACAGTGATCGATTGGGACTTATTATGTCGGTATGTAGTTCAGTTCTTTATTACAATGATATTAAAGCGATAACGAGATTTCAAATTCTAGCATGTTTACAATCTCATAATTCAAAGACAACTTATCCATAATAATTTAAACGCATATAATCAATCATACATAGAGTTACACAACATGTTATGTCACACATAATATATGCAACTTATTTTGAAAACAAGTAATCATCATAAATGTATGATAATTATAAAATCAAAACATTTATCAAATAGCACACTAGCATACATCTAATATTCATTCCAAATAACAAATAAACATATTTCATATTTAAAACTTAAATAATACTAAAAAATTAGGTAATCATTTTCACCTTGTCCCAATGTTTCACAATCTCAAAATCCCCACTAGTTTGGATCTATTCGAGATGATAACCTAAAGCAAATAAAATAAAATCCTTAGCGATCGAGGGTGACTTTAATATGCTACACCCTTATATATATATATATATATATATATATATATATATAATTTATTTTTTATTTTATTTAATAGGACATTTTCACTATTTTCAATGTACTATTCCTTTTATACAGTTGCAGTTGCCCTAATTTCCGTTGTAAACCTAGCCAATTTTATTTTATTTTTTCTAAAATCATTATATCTGATTTTCATTGATCATATAATAACTAGTTTTACTCTAAAAATATTTAATTAAAATTACCATACATATATAACCTAATAATTGGATTTAATACTAATTAGTTACACATAGAAGCCTTTTTCTATGAGTATTGTTATTTTTATAAAAATTCTACTATTTCATCATTTTCTTTGCCAGTTAAACTTCTGGTTTCTCTCCCAAAACATTTTTATTTTTCTGTTTGTTTTCTTTTTTTTTATTATTTTTTTTTTTTTTTACATACTTTGCATTTATTTTGTCAATTTCCTACCTTAATGCCCTAACAACTTCATTTTTCAACTCAAAAGGTTCCAGCTTATCAATATAACTTATTATTTTATTTTTAACTGATTTTCTCATGAAATTTCCAGCAACTAAATTATTTGAATTTTTTTCTGATTTAATGATTTCTGTCAATTTCTCCTCAATCACCTAAATTACACTATTTCTACCCTATTTTGAGTACACACAATGTCCAAGTATATAATTTTTTATTTCTTACATTAATTTCGTAAAAATTAATATTTTAGCCTAATTTTTTAATATCAATTTCCAACTAGTTAATTTCTGAAAATTTCTAACTATAAACATTTGCAATATTATTATTAATTTTTCTTTTAC
>JAJIYU010010947.1:0-15661 GCA_030144865.1 Tinospora cordifolia
CCTTTATACTTCTATGCTAACTGATTAATTGCATACCCATGACAAACATATATATGTATTTATATATAAATATATACGTGTATGTGTTTTAAACTCAAATTTCAGTTATTACGTCACTAAAATTTCAGGTATTACAGCCCAATTCAGTCAAATATAAAAATAAAATGCGCAGCAACACTAACAACCTCCTCGACAAGGTTACAAAATAACCGAGTCCTCCTCGACGTCTGTCAACTCGTGCTGTCTCAAAAATCACCTGAAAAAGAAAAGAGGTGAGCTCGAGAGCCCAGTGGATCATACTGCACATCACTAGCATTATTCAGACCAAAATACCAAACATGCAAACACTTTCATTACATTAGGACATTTCAAAAACTTATTTGTTTTTCGTCGTAGTTAAGACCGAAAGGTTTGTGGCCTCGGTGTCCCCTTCGTGGTCAGGGAGCGAATCCGGAGGTACCACCCGAAGGTCGGTTACCTTTCGGGACCCTGGTGAGGCGTAAGGTCCGAAGTGACACTCAGCTCGCAACCAATCTCGTTGAGGACACCCACGATAACACCCTAAGGCCAGTCATTGCGTCGGTATGTGGTTCTTTTGCCATAATTCAATCTTCTTTAGTTTCACAGACAAAGTTTTCAATCCATAACAGCATGACATGCACTAACCTATGCAATTAAAATCATATAATCATTCAAGCAATCGTATCTCTAGAAAACACATAACCAGACGTCATGATATTAGGGCAATCATTCCAAGCAATTCACACATTCCTAGCAGGATACTAAATACAAGAATAAAAACAACCATCATGTTTTATATTTAAAATCCAAATAATAATAGAGAGTGTAGTAATCACACCCACATGATTTCTGGAGTCGCTCGCGCTTCCGCGTCACCTCAACAATTTTGATCTGAAATAAAAATCAAGATAAATAAATAATTAATTATTTGAGTTCCTCCTATTCACCCGAAGTTTCCTATTTTTACTTCACTTTCGATGAATTAGATCTTCAACATCTAGAAATCCCATAAAGTTTTCCTTCAAACCTTCAACTAAATATTTTCTACTTCCATAGGACATATCTAACTTCTTATTTTTGCATTCATGTTAAAAGTAACTCTATTACGAATAAAATAAGACTTCTCAATCTAAAACCCATGCTAATCTCCTAAAATATTAATCTTCACCTAAAATTTTTCCCACTAATATCAACTCAGGAATTTTGAGATTTTTCTGGATTATATTTCTCTCAAAAATATTAGACTTTCATAAATTTCCAACATAATTCAACTAATAGATTTTTTTTTATATATCTCTCAACCTTCGAACCCCTTTAACTTCGATATCCAACATCCATCATCATCCAAAAATCCCCATGCATTAGAAATAGTTTTAATGAGAATATAAATAAAGTTTCAAATTTCTAAATCTTATTTTGCGCTTCTACAATCAATGAAATAGTACGATTTCAGCTATCCTAAATTTAGAAATCTAAAAACATACATAATATGCCTCTTCTACCATGTAAAAATCATTCCTAATTAAATTAGGATGGTATCCGCAAAATAATATCTCAACCATCTATTCACAATCTATGTGCATCAAAAATCGTAGCATTAGTCAAATTTCCAACTATCAAAAAGATTTAGCAAAAATATACCTCTTTGATATGCTCGATTCCTTTCGTGCCCTATCGAACTGTGATTCGATACACTAAATTGGATTCGAAGGGGTATGCAACGACTTGTATGAATCTGAAAATCCTAAATCTATAACACATCCAAATTTTCATATTCAAACTTCACGTTGTAGTAATAATCCACTAAACACCAAACACAAATCAAAATGCAGTTCACCATTAACGCACAGTAGCTGATTTTGCTCCTTCTTTAGGGACGGACTACACTTGCAACGGCTATGTTCTTTACTAATCACGCAAGCAATTGGTTCTTTCTTCCACGGACAAGATGCAACAGCGAGCTTAACGCAGCAGTTGCAGCTCAAACTTCTTCTTCACGACTAGCAGCTGCCGACGAAGATGCTCCAAGCTGATAGTGAAATGTGGTAATGGCGGACACCAAGTAGTTGAACAACCCAGAATCGCACACCAGCAACTAAATCTGGTAGCTGGACCACCAAATCACATGATTGAGCTAGAAAAAAACCAAATCTTGGCTAGTTTGATCTCGTGCAAGTGGTTACAACAGTTGATCTGGTTGTGTTGAGCTAGATCGATGTGCTTTGGACTTGCAAGCTCTTCTTTTTCAGTCTGTCTTTTTCTTCACGGTAGGGTGTTGTGACTAGTTGGATGCAGCTGCAATAGCTCTGAAAACAGAGGTTTGTAGCTCTGTTTCTTCACCACAAATTGCAGGTGCTTGGACCACCAAATCACACACCATCACACAACCAAGATGCACTGGCAGCTGGAAAAAAATATGAAGACGCACCAGCAGCTGAAAAATGAAGCTGCACTAGCAATAATACCAATGGTTGCTTCAACGAACCAGCTACAACAGCGAAAATAGAGCTTCGTAGCTATGTTCTTCTTCTTCCACGGTGAGCTGCAACAGCATTGATTTTTGCAACTCTGTTCACTTTTTTTTTTCTTCCACAGTGAGCTACAACAAAACAGATTTTCTACAGCTCTATTTGTTCACCACGGTTTGCAAGCAGCTACAACTTGCTTCTTCTTCATCCACGGCAAGCTGCAGCAGAAACAAAGTTTGCAACTCTGTTCCTCACGGCAAACAACAGCAGCAGGTTGTCTTCTTCAGCTCAGATCCGTGCAAGCTGCTGTGTTTCTTGTTCTTTCTCTGCTAGCCACGGACCTGCAAACAGCAAGGATGCACCAGCAGCAAACTACACTCACATCTACTGCCAGCAACTGTCACGAAACAAATGTGCAAGCTACGAACCAAACAACAACTGTGGGTGTTCGTTCTTCAAATCTGAAACTTTTCCAGATCGTGACTGATTGTGTAGATCCGAACCAGTTCAGTGGTTTTGAGCTTGTGACGATGGTGGTTTGATGATGCCAATGGCAAATCCGGCAAGATCGAAGAGGGCCAGATTGAAGAATCAAAGATGATGAACAGTTGAAGAACCAGATCCAACGAGTTCTGGTTTTTTTTTTTTGTGTATTTTGTTTGTGTGAGTCCAAAACGTGGAACACTTCCCTTTATATATATCAATTTACATGTGTTTATTTCACTTGTTTTATTCATCTCATTTTTTTTTTTGAAATCAAACCGTTACTTATTTATTTTATTCCATCTACCATATGATATTCAAAATTATGTATGCATATATATCTATATATATATATATATATATATATATATATATGAAATATTTTTATTTAATTCACTTAGTTAAAAACAATTATATATATTTTTAAATTTCATTGCAATGTGCTCGCGTTACAAAAATTTGGGCTATTACATGGGGTTTAAGTTTTGATGTTTAGGGTTTTTTTGTGTTTTTTCAAAATTTTTCGAGTATTTTTTTTTGTATTTTCTTTGATTCTTTTCCATTTTTTTCGTATTAAAATACTCTTTTTTTAAGTGGCGCATGGGCCCTACGCACGCGGTTCATGCGCCTTCTTTTATTTCCTGCGCATGGCTGAACTAATTTTTTTATTTTTTATTTTTATTTATTTTATTTTTTCTTATAATGATTTTGGTTTTATATTTATACTGGTTCAATGGTAGTGGAAGTTCGCAAAACATGGTATTTGAGCCCTAGAATCCATGTTGGAATCCCACGGAGGCGAGAAAATCCCTTTGGGGGGGGGGGAACAGTATCGATTGAGTGATGGCGTGAAGCAGTCGGACAATGCCTGGTGGGCCGAACCGTGATGGCAATGTCAATAAGTCCTGAGTGGGTCGTGACAATAAAAAAGACACCTTTTATTGTGATGACCCCTCACTGGGCCCCCAAGACCCCCACCGTAACAGGCACTCTAGGCTAAGTGTTTACTCAAAGGTACTGTCCCTATCCCCACGGGTTTTCTTTTCGCCTCCATGGAGATTTGTATATATATATATATATACCCAATACAATACTATATAATATTATGTATTGTATTATATAATAATACATATTACTATATATTACATATACCAATCAATAAAATTAATTAATCAATTACTATAAATTAATCCTATATATATATATATATATATATATTAGTATGAATTAATTAATCCTACTATATACTTAGTATAAATATATTAATACATATACCAATCATAATTAATGTACATGTATATATGCATGTGGTTATATAATGCCTACATATATACTTCTGCACCATTTAAATTAATCAATTAATTTCATAAGTCTATCTTAATTAGTTCAGAATAATATATATATATATATATATATATGCACCAATTAATAAAATGTCACATATATAGGCATAAATTAATATATACTCATGTCTATACTACTTAAATCATATTAATATATACCAAATAATTTGGGATATTATAGCTATCATGGTAGTAAATAGGAAAACAACATTTCTAAGTTTGTTTTACTCATTTTGTGTTATTCTACGACCATGTCACCTTACTACTTAGACTTTTAGACCATAAGACATGTATGTGAGATTAAGATAGGGTGGTTATACCTTTGATGAACCTTCAAATCTCTTGGGCTGATCAACACTCTTTCTTAGTAGCAGAATCTATGCCAAACTCTATTTCTCCTCTTTCTTACTACTCTATTTGTTGTGTAGAACAGCTAGGGAGGAAAAGGAATGTTGAGTACTACTAGAAGAGCAAGAAGAGAACTGGTTCATTCTTATTGGGATGAAGAGAATGGTTGCTCAGCATGAGTTTATCTATAGTTCAAGGTGACAAGTTTTGAAAAGTTTTTCAGATGTTTCCTTGATCACATTATTTCCTAACTTTGTTTTACTTGCCCCCACACACAAATATTAGTAGGTATTGTCTTTTAGAAGATGTCAATTCATTTAGAGGCTTCTCACAGTGTTTTGAAAACTTTACAATTGGTTTCCATGTAGTGTTACACGCATTACCGCGGTAGGCTACCCCAGTAATCATACTGAGTTTTTATTTCTATTTCCTAGGCAACCACTGCCTTACTATAGTACGGAATTCTCTACCAATGGTTTTGTTTTTTGGGCATGTTTCACTACTGCGGTTGGCACTGTAGTAGCCAATGGGCATCTTTGTTGTCGTGTTCAATTTTTGCTCTGGTTAGCCAATATTTTCGTATGTTGACCCGTGCTTCATTTGTACCATAATTTCCATGAACATCTCATTGTGTATCCTTCTTGAATTATTTTGTTTAATTTTATTTATAAACTTTTGTACAAATTTTGGTGTATTATAATCCACAATACAAAGACTTGAGACAAAATTTTCAACCATAATGCTTGTGCAGTAGCTTCATAACATCTTATATAATATGCTTCCATGGTAGATGAAAAAATTATTATTTTTTTAGTACTTCTTTGCGATATATCAACATTAGCAAGAAAAACAAAAATATAACTTGATGTAGACTTTCTACCGTCTATGCATCCAACAAAATTAGAATTCAAATATACTACCACCTCTAATGGTCTGCATGTTTGTACATATCTGCTTAAAATATTTTGTCCCTTGAAGGTACCTCAACACCTTTTTAATAGTTTTCTAATTGTTTATTCTCATATTATTTTGATATTTGCCTAACAACTCAAAAGCAAAAGTAATATTGGGTCTGGTACAGACATGAGCATACATTACACTTTCTACAACTGATGCATAAGATATATATATTTCTCATTTGTTCCCATTCCAATTCATTTTTGAAACGTTGATCCTAATTGAGGTTATCCCCTTTAACAATTGGTGTTACTTTAGAAGCACATTGTTCCATATTAAATCTTTTAAAACGTTTTTAATATAAGATTGTTTAAGATACATTTAATGTTATGTTAGACCAACCTCTATGAATTTCTAGGCCAATAACATAAGAAGTTTCACCCATATCCTTTATTTCAAAGTTTTGTTTTAGGAACTCTTTTGAAAAACAATAGTTCCAAATCGCTACTAACAAGTAAAATATCATTTACATAAAAGAATAAAAAAATATACTTGCTCTCATTGACCTGGAGATATATGCATGGATCAATAATCTTTTTCCTCAAAACTATAAGAAGAAATAAAATTGTGAAACTTTAATTACCATTGTTGGGAGGCTCGTTTAACACCCCGACCCCTGTATTTCTTCTATGAGGGCTTCGACTTAACCATTTTTGAAACAATGGACTTAACCACAAGGCAGGCTAAGCCCGGTGTTACTTTACAAGTGACACGCACTTGACTTTCTATTCCTAATATCTCATGCCTTAATATAAAAATTAAATAAGGCTACATTTTAAGATATAAAAGGAAAATTCTAATCTTTATTAATTCATAAAAAGAAAAGTACATAACAGATACAGCGGAATTCATGACAAAACTAGGCAAACATACCCTACATAGAAATTTTTAAATAAAATCAAAGGAGATGTCTTGAGTCCTTGCATATTCATTTTTTTGAAAAATGTTAAAGGAAGGGTGAGCGCTAAGCTTAGTGGATCTTAAACAATCATTTTTGTATTCAAATCACTAACACATTCATAATTCAAACATTATAAAAACTTAGGCGTTTCAAACATCAAAATTGGGTAAAGTTATAGCTTATACCAAAAGAGTTTTTCAGCCCTTGTTGTCCTCAAGTAAGTGACTTCTTAGAGTGAAATATGACATTTCTTAGTCAATTTCATTGGACTTTGGACTTAGGGACTCTAAGCCACCAATCAATCACTTAGGTATTACAAACCTTATGGACCAATTACATGAAGAGAACACCCATAGCAACCATGTGTCTACTATGATGGTACGAAGTTTGTATCACCATCTTCTCATCTTAAATCCCATATTCATGAAATATAAATAAAATTTCAGAACATAAGAACAAACTGAAAATAAATTTCAAAATTTAATAAATTATAAAACAATTCACCCATCATTTAATATCATACACCAAACTTTAGAATAATTTCTAAACATGATACTAACATGGAATGGGCATCATAAATGCATGATCTTGAATGTTCATCAAAACTGAAACATACATAAATATTAAAAAATAAAAGTGAAAATATATATCATGATTTTCAGAAAAATACGTCACACGAGAATGAACATACTAATGGCATAAATATGAAAGAGTGTTTAAGAAAAACAACTTCCACCTTAAGAGATGTTTTCCCCAAAAATTCCAGCAAAGGTTCCCTTCATTTTATCACTTATGAATCTTAGCAAAACAACTCTCTACTAATCACTAAATACTGAAACTAAAAGTTTCTCACTCAGGCACAAAAGAAAAGGAGAAGAGAGGTGAAGAAGAAGATGTTTGAGAGCACAATAGGGAAGAATCTCTCTTGATCTTGGAGTGAATGATTGTGAGCAACATAGGGGGTATTTATAGTTTTTCAAGAGCCAAGGGGGAACATCCTAGGGTAGCTTGGGTAGCTTTTCTCTTTTGAGCAAGTTTCTAAACACTAAAAGAGAGACACAGTAACTATGCACAAGGATAACTAAACTTGCCAATTTTCTTATGAGCCATGATTTGATTATCTATTAAATATCTTAATTAATATCAAAGAATATTTTCAGACTTATAATAATGCTAATATTAATTGGGATATGATCTAGTAAGCATAGCAAGTTTCTAATCTAATTTGGCAAGTACATGTGAGCAAGAATCTTTCCTTTGTCCATTTCCTTTGTTTGGGCATCACTCTTAGTGTATAATGGAAATCTTTCTTCTTTGGACGTCCAGCCAAGTGAGTATGTTTTCAATCTTGAGGGGACACCATTAAATAGTCTAATATTCATATCTAAGCTTAAGGAAACTCTCCAATTTGGTTTAAACCCAAGGGTAGCATCCTATATGTGAGAATCTCTCAATGTTGGAGCCAAAATGGGAGAGGAAAGGTTCCATTTTTTATTCTCTCTTGTGAGTGTGGGACGACTAGGGTTTTATAAGCATCAATTCAGATTTAAACCTTTCTAATTAGGTTAATTCACATGTGTGTGCACACACATGTGCATGGTTGGACCGGTTTTGCTTAGGTGGGGCATGGAGCACGTGATCACATAGTTTGGTGTATGGAATCATTCTTCATGGATTTCCAAATCCTAGGTGGGACGTCTCATATGGGTGGTGTACTGAATCACTTGTGTTGGACATTGGATCATGTTTCATAAAATCAAATAAGGGAAGACATCCCATGGTGGTTGAGTAGGGTGGGGTGCACCCGATCATGGTATTCTACCCATGTGACTTGCACATGCTTTGGGTGGCCATGCTTTCATGGGCTCACATAAATTTAATATCTTTCTAATCACTAGGAATTTAGATGTATAACCTATAGTTTTGGAATTACATGATCAAGACACAAATTTTAAGGTATAGTTTGGCCAAAGTGATTTTCTTTAGAAACTTTCCTTATTTAGAGCCCATTGAAGATACTCACCCGAATCTTGGCCAATTATCCCAATCTTTGGATATATCACGTTTCTTGTTAGTTTATGTCATTCCATGGAATTTTGGGTCATTCCGATTTCTCGAAGTACCCTAAATGCCACTTCTTTCCTAATTTAAACCCCTGAAGGGTGTTTGGCAAATGAGAGCTCTAATTTTGACCAATTGAGCTAATTTTCGAATATGTTGTTCAAGTGGTCGATTTAAGTCACTTTGCTTCATTTCAGGTGATTTTGGATTCCAAAAGGTCACTAAATGAGAGTTTTAGAACCTGCCAAATTTACCCCTAAAATAAGCTTGGTTTCATATTGCATCAAATTTCACTGAATAGACCTTGAATTTCGTTTAATTTGGTATAGAGTTTTTAGAGTATTACAGCTCGTTTACTTTAGTCCATATATAGATTTTTTTAGTCTAATAAGCAAGCGACTATCATCACTTTGACTAAAACCTTCAAGTTACTTCAAGGATACTTCCTTATGCAATTCTCCATCTAGAAAAGTTGTTTTCACATCTATCTGATGTAGCTCCAAATTAATTAAGCTACTAAAGCCATAACAATTCTAAATGAATCCTTCTTAAAAAGTGGAGAAAATGTCTTATTATAATCAATACCATTTTTTAGTATATCCTATGGCCACAAGTCTAGTTTTATATTGTTCAATGTTACAACAAGTACTTATTTTGGTCTTATAAACCCATTTATAACCACTGGTTGTTTTACCGAATGGTAACTCAATGATAACCCAAACTTGATTAAAGGTCATAGAAGCCATTGCTGCCTCCATAGCATTATACCATCCCCTTGAATTTTCTCCGTTCATTGGCTAGGGAAAATGATCACATATTTGTTTGAGTCCAACAGCAATATCAAATTATTGGAGCTATGAAATATAGTCATTGGAAGTTGTTGGTTCGTTTAACTCTAAAAGACCTCCTTACGACCTTGGTATTGTCATTATTTTGTAAATTTGAAGTCAAAGTTTCTGTATGTTCACCTGGAAAACCACTGTCGCAGACTTCATAATCCTCTAGAAATTTAGCATTTCTAGCTTCAAATTTACGAACAAAAAATAATGTTGCATAAATTAGTATATCTTTAATTAAGGCCATGAAATCAAAATTGTATACTAAATTAACCAATATCATCTTTAGTGCATATACACATAAATTTTAACCTTCTTATAGCAAAGGTTGTTAATCATACATAAATTCATATTATTTTTATTAATAATACTAGTAAAAATAAATATAAAAAATTAAGAATTCTCTAACCTTTGGGTATTTGAAAATTTTTAATTTAAATATTTATTTATCATCTTATCCTAATTAAAACACTAATTTAATTACTTTCCAATAGGGCCAAAGAATTAATTAAAATTTCAATTATAAATATTTAATATCATGAATTACAAAATAATAAAACTATATAATTAAATAAAAAATGTTTTGGCTACTCTTTATAAATAACTATATCAAAAACATTGTATATGATATTAATACATCCATATCATGCAAAAAAATATAATAACAACTATACAATAATTAAATTAAGCATAAATAAATATTTGCTATTTATATACGTCAAATGTATCATTACAAATGAAAAGATCAATCAAATTAACGGTCTAAATTACTGATATGTTATATATGAAATTAAATAATAAATAGTCATATGCAAATAACTCGCAATGGTTAATTAGTCATATGAAAAATTGCAATTCAAAATTAGCCATATACAACAACAAATAATGGTAGGAAAATAAAAAATAAAAAAATAGCAAACCATATATAAAGATTTTTTTTTTTTTTTTGAATCAGACAACCGAAAAAAATATATCGATGAGCCCTACATACCAACTATTTTCACAACAATCACTGGTCCTTGTTTTTTATAAGAGTCATTTTTCTTCATTTTTTTATAAGAGTTATTGTTCTTCATTTTTTTTTAAGAGTCATCGTTCTTCATTCATGTAATTGATGATGATCGGCCACAGATGACACACCCGAGAAAACTCCAGCAACTTCATGCATATCAAAAAAAAATGTCATAATCATTCTTTTGATGTTCAATAGAAGTTTTGGCAACACAAATAACCCATAAAATAAAACTTATAAAAGAATATGTATATATAAAATAGATCATTTATTTTATTAAAAAAATCTATATTATTGAAGTCATTTTTTTATATCAAAACCAGATTCTAATACCAATTGAAAGAATAAATTGAATATTAAAAATGGTAATGGTAATTGTACCTTTGATCACGGTCTTTCCTTTTCTACAAGACTATATCTTAATCTTGCTCATAAATAATTAAAAGAATTGAAAGGACAAGCAAAGCTTAGACTTTTTTATTCATTTATAAATCTCTTTCAAATCAAAGAGAAATCAATACACATAATTATTGATTTACTTTCATTCAATATAAATAACAACTATCATTAAAATATTAAAATGTAACAATAAAATTAATCAAATACGTTATTTGTTAATTTATTTAGAAAGTTACGATGAGAGTTATCATCGGCCACCACTTTAGTTATACAACTCATAACAGTCCGACAAGAAGAAGAAAAGGTAATTAAGTCATCACCCACTTATTCATTCTATTTTTACATCATAAACCAGTTATTTAAGGGATTTATTCATTGTAATTAGAAATTAGTGATGTTCCTTTAATATAATAAGAGGAAAATAAATAGGGTGCATATAAAAAATATAAAATTTTAATAATCCTATAAAATACATATATATTTATAATAAGAAAAAAGGATGTGTGTTAAAAGGAAAGATAGAAAACAGAGTTAGAAACCATTAATGAGTTATAGGACAGTGTGCTGCTGACATGTAAAAAATAAAAATAATCCAAAAGAAACTTCATTGCGTAGGAAACATGCGTGACGCACATTCCTTCGCCTCGTTACATGTATAAGGTGATTTTGCGAGGATCATTTGCTTTTGTTGCAAGCGCTTTATCTTTTTATCTTAGTGGTTTTATTTTTCTTTGCTTTTCTAATTGCAAAGGTTTATATTCTATTTTTATGAGTTTTTTTTTTTTTTAAATGCTCTGTTGTTGAAGATATGACAAATCAAAGACCCGAAGAAAAAAATAAAATTAAAAATAAGACAGTTGGGAGAAAGATAATGAAGAATTTTTTGCAACAGAGGACATGTGCAACAGAAATAGAAAGAAGACAAACGAGAAACAAGAACAGCCTCTAATGGGAAACTAGCTTTAATCATAGAAAGGCACCACGTAATGCCGAACCCATAATTAAAAATCAAGGGCATGTTTTAATATACATATAAAGCAGCAGTTGCTTGCAGCAAAAGACGCATTAGTTGCTACTGAACAATAGCTGGCGATTCTCGTGACTGGACCTACTGTTCTTCTCGGTAGCTTAATATTAAAGCCTGCCTTTAGCAGCTCCATTCCCTTTGTTTGATTCCGTTGCTTAGTGACAAAAGTCCAGATGACGCCAAAGAGATTCATTTAGAAAACTATAAATATTTTTCAATAAAGTATAAGATAAACTATTGTAGGAACAAGTAAAATTGGCTTTGCATGCTTATTATTAATATTACCTGATTCATGTTGCTTCTTTTTTGGTTTCTCTCTCTCTCTCAGTTATATATTAATAAGATCAGCAAAGGAATTTGCATGTAGCCATGTACAACAAAATGATTGTAGGGACACTGAAAAACTATTTGTTACTTTCTCTCTCTCTCTCTCTATATATATATATATATACTTTTCTATTGTAAATATGTTACCTTGGATTAGTGGGATTACACATATCTCATTAGTGAAATATATCAAGAATTCAAGAAATTCATTTTTTTCACATAGTAGTGCTCAGCCAACCGAAAATTGTGCCCAGTAGTTGCTCCACTGCAACCGTCGTTGCTCTCGGTGCTAACTATTGCACATCCCCACTGTCGCTACCATCATCTTCTCCACCGATCATGATTCAGATTGTTACTGCTCACATCCAAGCCACTTCTACTCATCACCCCAATCGCTCCGCCATCATGATTCAGATTGTGCTCATCGTCATTACCACTCATTTCTATTTTGCCTACTACTCGCGATCCGATCACCTTGCTTGCTGCTCACGATTCGCTTTGCTATTGCTACTGCTTGTGATCTGGCGTCCGTCTATACTCATCGTTGTCTGCCATCGCCTTCAATTGTTGTTGTGTTGCTATTGCTGTTTAAACTCTATTTGCGCTACTGCTCATGTTATTCGTGTTAAGTGCTTTGTTGTGTTGCTACTCGCTACCAACACCTTCCACTACCTGCTGCTCACCGATGCTCATCCTTTCTCTATTCACCGGTCGTTTTGTTATGTGCCTTTGTTCGTGTTCAATTGTTGTTTGTCAGTGTTCTATGCTTCCTCTATTTTGTTGCAAATGATTGTTGCTTTGTTGTTCGTTGATTACCATTGCTCAATCTGTTGCTATTGATATGTTCCTACCATTGAATCTCTATTCTTGATCTCTGTTGCTCACGTTCACACTCGCTGGATTGCTGCTATTTTTTTTCATGCTATTACTATTTTTTTTTCTTTTCCTGTTGGTCATTCCTACTACTACTATTTTTTCTCTGTTCTTGATCTTTGTTCTCGTCGGGTGGTCACCTTCGTAGCAACTCGTTGCCTTCCGGTCTCAACCAACCGCCACTCTGTTCGTCTAGCCTTCACCAACCACAGCTCAAAGTCGCTAGGCCACACATCCAATCTACTCCTCCTGTTGCACATTAACTATATACATATATATATATATATATGTATACACACACACACGCACATATGCACACTTATATAAATATATTTATATATATCTTTATATATATGCAATGACTTTGTCCAACGATATTACTCATCCCATTGAGATCATTTTAAATGGGACTAATTATATTATTGGCAGAACATGGTGTTACGTCACGGGAGAAAAGCAAGATCCAACAAAAGGTGAAAATGAGATTGATACTGAGTTTGAAGAGCGACACAAGGTTTGGAATAGTACTCATTGTAAGATTTATCTTGGCTAATCTATACTTCCATGCCATCTATCCAAATCCTATTGCCAAAATTTCACAAAGCTCAACTTGCATGAAATTTTTTGGCTATTCAATATAATTGTTCAAGTAATTTAGTACTTCAATATCAGTTGGAATCTCGATTACAACAATAAAGACAAGCACCAAGTCAATCAATTTTAGACTTTCACTCACAAAGGAGTAGACTTTGGGATCAATTGCCTTAAGTTGATCCAAATATTATTCATCTAGCTTTTGCTAAAGCCTTTCAGTTATATCGGGATCGTTGTCAATTCATTCAATTTATAGTGGATATACGGGATGACTTTGAACATATATATGCTTCTCTCCTTCATTGAACCCCTCTTCCAACACTTGAGACTACCCTTATAGAATTAATTTTGAAAGAAACACGTCATGCTACTAAACTTAGCATGACATGACCGGGTTCTAGTAACTTTTACTCCTTCACTAGTTCCTGAACGAAGGACTTTTGTTGTTGCTTTAAAAGTATCAGCTAAAAGCAAGTCCAAGTTCACTGGACAATGTTTTAAGTGTGGCTATTTTGGCTATCGTGGTTCTGAATGTTGGTGAACAAGAGATGACCCGACCAAAATAACTAATTCTCATCATCCTGTTGCCTCTATTGTTCCTACAGCACAAAACACATTTGAGGCACCCACTTTGTCCCTTACTACAACTAATCTTGAAGCACCTGTGCAACAAGTTTTATCCAAAGCTCCCATTGCTCTTTCAATTCACTCAGGTAATACCTCTTATTGGTTTCTTGATTCTACTTGTTGCAATTACATGACTTCTGATATTTCTTTAGTTTTACTTAATAATGACATTTTACCTATTTTTACTATCTATGTTGCTGATGGATCAAACATGTTTGGCAGTCACACTGCTATTATCTCCACACCCAATCTCTCTCTTCCTAACAAACTTGTTGTCCCTAAGTTATCACTTAACTTCTTTCCTATTAGACAACTTGTCGATGACAGTTTTATCTTAACATTTTCTAATAAAGGATGTGATGTGTAGGATCAGACGATGAGGCAACTGATTGGAACCGGGCATAAAGTTGGTCATCTTTTTTACTTGACTTATCCACATGTACGTTCCTCTAATCCTTCTATTGTTGCGTCTGTTTTCACTTGTAGTTTGTGGCATTCTCACCTAGGACATGCATCTTTTCTCATATTAAGTCTTTGGCTTCTGCTAGTTGTTTAAGACCAGTTACTTATGAAAAATTTGATTACATTCATTGTCAATTGAGCAAGCAAAGTGTCTTACCATTCAATAAAAGTGAATTTTTTTCATCTGCTCCTTTTGATCTCATCCATTCTGATATATGGAACCTTGCCCCCATAGCTACTAAAGGTAGGTCTCGATTTTTCATGATCTTTATTGATGACTTTTCTAGATGTAGTTGCTTATATCTCATAAAAGATCGTTCAGAGTTGCTTGATAGTTTTCATACTTTTCAATAAATGATTCACACTAAATTTGGGAGGGAAATCAAAATCTTTTGAGGTGATAACGCCCCAGAATATGCATCTGATGCTTTCATTTTAAACTATAAAGAGTAGTAGGATGTCATACCATCACTCATGTCAATATACCTCGCAGAAACATGTTGAACAAAAACATTGACATATTTTGGATAATGTTCGCTTTCTTCTTCTTTCTATTGAGAATCTTTGGGGGGGGGGGGGGGGGGGGGCGGCCCCCCCCCCCCCCCCCCCCCCAAATGTCATTGTGTGATGATGTCAAAAAAAAAAGAAAACTGTTATTTATCTGAACCAAAAAAGTAAGCTAATATTAATAATATTAGAATTGTGAAGAAAGTAGATACTGACAAAAGTGCACATGGATGACAATAACTTAAATTAAATCAATACATACTTACCTAATAATTTAGATTATGTCTCAGTTGTATTATTTCTGTCATGCATGACAATATCTCCGTGCAACATTAAAATGTCATAAATAAAATAATAAAATCTATAGAAACGTACAATTAAGACTTAAAGCAGCCTCGTTGAAAACTTAATTTCA
>JAJIYU010010948.1:0-15660 GCA_030144865.1 Tinospora cordifolia
ACACAGAAACTCGCGTCACATCTGTTAATGAACATGGAGCATTGACAAAGTTGTCTCCTTGCAAGATTTTCTTGTAAATTCAATTAGGAGGTGCAATGTACCCTTTTCCACCGTGTCCTTTCGATTAACTTACCAGGTTATGCAGAACTATATTCATTCAATTCTATCATTGACTGTTGCCTTTGAGTTCCTCAGTAGTTGTTATATTGATAAGCTTGCATGACTGTTGAGAGGTTGCACTATGTGGCTGCAAAAAGGCATGGGTTCTTCTATAGCGTAACCTCATTAGCGTTGCTTGCTTGCGAAGTTTTTGTCTTTTCACAAATGGTTGCTAACAAAGTACTTCAATTGATGCATTATATTCCATATACTAGAGTTCTTCAATTTGATTATCTGATAATCAGCATTAACATTTATAAGGAAACTGCACACAGCCTATTAATTCGTTTTGTTACTTGTTTAGAATTTTCTGATATAGCCATCTTTTGGTGTCAAATCGGTTATCTTTTTTCTAGCTTGTGTACTTCTGACATGTCACTCTTTCGGTATGATGTGTGCAAACAGCAAGTATATAGTGCCAAATAATAATAATATATTTCAATGAAATTCAACTAATTGTCCTTGGGGATTTTGTAATTACACTTGTTATGTTGTTCCTTTCCCTAATTTGATTTTAAAAAAAATGAATTCAAATGATCAATGATTCTAAGCAAGAACTAAACCTAGCAATAAATTAAAACAATAATTAATAGCTGGAGAGAACTCAATGTTAAAAAATCTAAAGGCTTGACATCTCCTCCCTATCAACTATGTCTAGAAAAACATGATATTCACTAAAAGATCTCCAATACCATCCACCGAGTGTTGCATTAGAATGTATTCTAAGGATCCTAGATTCAACCTAATCAATAAAATTTAAAATTTTAGAATTCATTAGGCTTTATTATTTTCCCTAGATTTAATGAACCTTCATAAATCTATCGACTTTATAATAACTTCATGTTATATCTCCCTTAACCAACCTGGAAGACCCTCTCTTGATTGCCACCTTCAGAGTTTTAAATGACTCAATTCTAAAACAAAGGAATCAGGAGCATTAAAACCAAGTATATAGATATACATACATACATACATATATGTGTGTGTGTGTGTATGTATATGTATATTAGAGAGAGAGTAGACAACTTTATTACTGAATAATCAAAATATTGAAAACATGACACGGTACCAAGTTTGGACCAATCTACACCCCTGGAAGAGGATTTAGTTCATAACTAAATTGCAAAACCCAGATAAAATAATATGTTCAACATGACCTTAAACAAAGAAAGATAAACTATAATAAAGAAGTTTGAGAGATTCTTTTCCCTTATATGGTGTCAAAGACGAGAACTACCAGAAAAGGCAAAGTAGATAAGAAATTGGAAAAGGTTACAAAATATAAGCTTACTTAGTGTGACTTGATTAAAACTAGCTTTTTAGAGTTTACAGATTGATTTCATCAGCTGCCTGTGATAATTTTGATTAGGAACAAATGATGTGGTATTGAGAAGGCCATAGTTGCCACCAATCAAGGACTGTCTACGAAAGGCCTTGTGATTAAATGTAGATCCCATACCAAGCTGATCTAAGTACCTATCGATGCTAATGACATTAAGATCAAATGAAACCATAAAATGACAAAGGCAATTGAGGTATTTCTGGGGAAACTACTGATTTTTTGTAAGGTGTTAAAAGAGACATAACAGAATATCGCCAAAACCAAATATCAAATGGATGTGACAAATCTTATTTGAATTTCTAAATGTGATTCTTCCATCCCCCCATCTCTTCTCTGTCAAAACTGAGACTTCCTTCTACCATCTTGTATCCTGATGTCCTCTTAGTCCATATTTTTTGTAGTCAAGAAGGAGCTGCTGCCGAAGCTAACCTTGAGACAACTTAGTGGGCATTAAGGAGAGGTAAACACCAAAATATTAAGGAGAGATGAACGGCGAGCGGAGAGATGAATGTATGAATGGAGTTCGGAGAGATGAACGTATGAATGGAATATGGCGAGATGGACAGCGAGGTGAGCCGAGTAATAGCAAATGGAGACATGAATAGCGAACCGAAAGACAGACGAAAAGATTGGCAAGACCACGAAGACGGCAAATGGCCCGGTGTCTAGATCAAGTGGGACAACGTAGAAGGTTTAGCGATCTCTTTTGAGAGGAAACAAGGTCACAACCGCTAATGGACAAGGACCATCGGGGAAGGAATAATGGATAACATGAAACTATACCAGGAAAAATAAATTGGAACGATCACTACGTGGATATGAAGAGTCGGCGGAATATCCTCATGCGAGATAAGCAACATATAGATGATAATGGCTGGACATTAGTTAAAAGGAAGGATAGGCGAGCTAGAAAAGAACAAAAATATGATGAACCGGGGAAGACGGTTACCAGTTACCCACAAAGAAAACCAAGAGTATCTGTTCGGATGGATGATCAACAAAATCAATGGCATGTGAGGAAAATGGGGAACGAGGAATGGAAATACGTTTCGTTCCCAACAAAGTTTAACTACTTCTAGTTGTGTTATACGAAAGACGGTTAGGAGGTGATCTTCCAAGAGGTTATGAAATAGGATATCTTCCATTTCACGTTGTCCAGAGAAGCAATACGGTGGCTGGAAAGGAAGGTACAACAGACACTGCTATCTAACGGTGGAAAAGGAAACATCGGCGTGTTTCGCAGACTAGGGTATAGTTTAGTTATGGAGGTTCTGATTAATGAACGAGGTTAAAACATTAAACTTACGAAGTTTATTAGTGGCAAATATGAGAGTGTGGTAATACCAGAAGAATCCACAACAGAAGCATGGAGAAACCTCTGGAAAGCTTTGGATACGATCGTTCAGGAAATATCAAACAAACATACAAAACAAGCAGTACAGGCGCAAACATGATAAACACAGTTGGAGATGATGGTGGAGGTCGGGGAGGAAGAAAGTAGAAATAAAGGGGTTTGGAGAAGAGATGAGGAAGGACAATGTCCACTTTGCAGGAATAGGGATGCTGGTGGTGACGCTCGCTGACAACACCGTGAGGAGAAGAAGTTTCTGATCATTCGAACATCGGATGAAACTCCATGGAAGGTGCTGGAACGATCAGTCTGAAAATTACTAAAATGGGAAATATTTATTAGGCATCTGGATATAGCAAAGGGAATCATCTTCTGCCATGATGAGAAGGATATTTTGATCCTTAAAAAGAACTAGTTCCAAACTCTTATAGGAGGTTTCTACATCGAAGAATGGAATTAAGGATGGAGTAAAAGAGAAGTTAAGGTGGCATGTAGGAACAGCTGGACGGGCGCGGAAGGTATATTACCGGAGAAATTGAATATATATACTTTTGACAAAATTGGTGAAGTCTGCGGAGGATCAATTGACATCGTTCGAGTAACCAAATCAAACGAATCAATGAAAATGACTTTCTTAAGACTAAGAGGGCATGATTCCAGATTTCTGCATGATGATGAAGGCATACAAAATCTGAGGCTGGTGGAGTTGGAGCAAAATTGGATAGTGGAAGTGAAAGAATTAAGGATGCAAATATTGAAAAAGGTTCACAGACGATCATCAGGAAGGATTGATGCAAGTCGAAAAATGGAGTTTTGGTGGTCGGCAACAATTGGAGATTGATGTTTTGAGTAGCGATGAAGACGATGCAACATTCGAGGAGGATGACGTCGAACGAAGGATGATGGGATAGTCCTCAGACGACAGTGCAGAGCAACGGTCCAGGCGACTTAGAGAAGGTGGAAAAGCAGCCGCGGGGGATAAGACAAGTGGAGCAGCTGGTATCATCGATTCCAAAAGAACCTAGGAAGATGCGGGTTGAAATTTGACCCGATGGATCGAGGAAAAAAGAAAAAACAATTGGGCCATCCTCACAAGTCCAGTTGCGACACCCACAAGACACAACAATGGGCCAGCCCAAGGAACTTTTTCAAAAGCCCTTGCAGATGGACAAGGAAGCTGGACTGGACGTCATGTATCAGCCTTGGGCTTTGCAGTAGCGAAGGGACAGGGCCAAAGCTCTACAGTGGACACGCAGTGACCTAATTTAAAGGTTTACAAAAGGGACCCAACAGGTGAAGCCCGGAAGAAAAAAAAACATCTTAGCTTATTGGGAGGCCAAGAATGTGGATGAATCGTTGGCGTCTGAGTATGAGATTGATTTCGACTTCCATGCCTATGTGACTCAATCTAGGACCGAGAGAATATTTGATTCAAAAAATATGGTGGTAGAGATGACAGTCGGCGAAGCAGGTCCATCGAGTGGCACCGATCATGGAGGAGTTGACACTCGAAACCAGGTTTTCTTTCATGCACATGCTACCTCTCTATCTGAATCTTCTCTGGGATCTGAGGGCTTTGGGCATAGTTACATACCTCCAATGCCAAAAGCTAAACCACATTGGCAGCATTCTGCGTCTTTATGGGTTCACGATCAGGAGGGGGAAGAAAAAATGATGAGTCAAAGGGTTGAAAATCATAATCATCACATCATCCAGCAAAAAGAATTTGATAGAGTCCGAGACTTCCTCGAATCAATCAACGCACTGTTGATTGTAGTTCAGTGACAATTGTCTAGCTGTTTTTGGGAGTTTAATGTTCCTGATGAAGATTTTCAATTGGAATATCCGGGGGTGTCGGCAGAAGGATAAGGGAAGACTCATAAAGGAAACCATCTTCGCTTCAAAAACCGACATCATTTCCTTGCAAGAGACTAAGAAATTTGATATGGACCGAGTTATCATTACGAAAATGTGAAAGCATAGATTTGTTGATTGGGTCCACCTTCCAACCACAGGCTCCTCGGGAGGCATTTTTTATTATGTGGGATACTCGGAACATTGAAGGTATAGAGCAATGGGAAGGTAGTTTCTCTCTTACTGTTAAGTTCAAATATAGGGGTGGAATTACCGGGTGTTTCATAGCGGTGTACGGGCCCTGTGATAAAGAAGGGAGAGAGGAGTGTTTAACCGAGATATCTACCATATCGGTTAATGTCCAATGCCCGTGGTGTATTGGAGGAGATTTCAACATGGTTAGAAATATGGAAGAAAAGAGGAACAATAACCATAGATCTGATCCATGAAAATTTTTGACGACTAGATCCAAGACATGCAATTTCAGGAGCCAATTATGAAGAACCTGTCCTTCACCTGGAGTAGTGGTCGACAAAAACCTTGCTATGTCCAAACTGGATCGTTTCCTCTATAATAAGCAGTGAGGAGAACAGTTCTGTTAGCAACAGGTATGGGGTATGCAGAGACTAACTTCAGACCACTAACCTATTTTGTTGGACACCAAGGAGGTGAGATGTGTGGTTATAGCAGCGTAGTTTTAGAGACTTAGTATAGGATGCATGGATGAATGAGCAAAGTCAGGGTTGGGAAGGGTATAAAACCATGCAAAAACTTTAGAATCTCAAATCAAAGTTGAGAACTTGGAGCATAAATTAGAAAGATTAAGAGGAGGTCAGGTTAGCTATCCTTCTAACTGACCTTCAAAAGTTGGATAGAAGCATTGAGCAAGAAGAGAGGCCTGAATTATGGGAGGAACGAAAAAAAACTTTTAGGGGAAATTTTACAGTTAGAATGCAAATAGGAAAGACAATCCAAACAAAAAGCCAAGATGCATTGGGCAAAAGAAGGTGATGTGAATACAAAATATTTCCACAGGGTACTATCCATAAGGAAATCCAGAGCTGCCATCACAAAATTGGAGGATAAGGAAGGAAATTTGGTGGAATCAAATGATCAAATTGAATACATGATCATAGAGCATTTCACCAAGCTGTTTATGGAACAGAATCACATCAAATTGGGGGTTAATGGGCTGGAATGGCAAAGGATATCAGAAGAAGACAGGAGATGGCTTGAAAGGAATTTTGAAGAAGTGGAAATAAAGGAAGTAGTGTTCAGTTGTGATGGTGAAAAGGCCCCTGGCCCGGACGGATTCACCATGGCTTTTTTCCAAAATCATGGGATACCGTCAAACAAGACATCTTCAATTGTTTGAAAGAGTTTCATACTAATGTGGTGGTGAACAATAAAGTAAACGAGACATAAATATGTCTTTTACCCAAAAAAAATAATGCTATGAGAGTGGAAGACTACAAACCAATAAGTCTCATAACTAGTTTATATAAGATCATAGCTAAAACATTGGCTAATTGTTTAAGGACTGCTCTTCCTAAAACAGTGAGTGAGTATCAAATGGCTTTCGTAAAAGATAAGAAAATCATTGATGCCATACTGATAGCTAATGAAGTTGTTGAAGAGTACAAGGTTAACAAAAAGGAAGGCTTCTGCTGAAAATTGATTTGGCTAAAGCCAATGACTCGGTCAAATGGAGCTTCTTGGATTTTGTTGTGGCTCAAAAAGGGTTTGGTGATCAATGGAGGAAATGGATAATGGCATGTCTAACCTCAGTTAATTACTTAGTATTCATCAATGGAAGACCTCGAGGTAAATTCAATGGATCAAGGGGTCTAAGGCAAGGTGATCCACTCTCTCCCTTTCTCTTCACTGTTGTAGCTGACACTTTGACAAGAATCATTGAGAAAGTCAGTTAGATGGGAAAGATTTCTGGAATGACAATTGGGAAAGGAAAAGTTGAACTCACTCATATTATGTTTGTTGATGATTGCCTCCTTTTCCTTCCTCACAACATAAATGAATTAAGGGAAATGATGAAAGTCTTGCATACTTTCAGTTTTCTAACTGGGATGAAAATGAATGGTAAAAGAACAATTTGCTAGGAATTAATATTAGCCCAAGAGATGTGGATTCTATGGCAGTTGAGATGCAAGTTTCCCCAGGTACATGGCGTATAAATTATTTAGGTATGCCTCTAGGAGGAAACCCAAATAAATCTAGTTTTTGGGAACTAGTTGTGTCAAAAATCAGAAGACAAACTGTAGGTTGGAGACATAGTTATTAGTCGCGAGGAGGTTAGTTACTACTGTTGAAATTTGTCCTAAAAGCTATGCCTACTTACTATATGTCCATCTTCAAACTTCCAAAGAAGGTAGTTGGAGAGACTGAAAAACAAATGAAGGATTTTTTGTGGAAGGCTGAAGATACTTCAAAGGGCCAAAATCTAGTTAACTGGCAGCAAGATGCAAAGATATGACAAAAGGAGGGCTGAGCATAGGGGGTTTGATCAAGACAAATAAGGCTTTAAGGGGTAAATGACTGTAGAGAATGTTGAAAAATCCAACAGCCCTTTGGGCTAAAGTCATTAAGAGTATCCATGGCTCTAAGCATTTCGAAAGAAGAGCTAGCATATGTAGAAAATGCAGCCATAGATCCCCATGGAAGGATATTTACAGCCTATATGCTAGTTTTATCCCCCACATTATATGGAGGTGAGAAAAGGGGATAATATGAAATTTTGGGAGGATGTTTGGTGTGGGAGGGACAAGCTTAAGGATAAATATCCTAACATATTCAGAATGTCTAATAGGAATGAAGCCACCATAGCTGATTTTCTAACTAAATTTTCCATAGCGGGATCTACACAATGGAGGTGGAATTTGCATATCAGAAATAATATTGGGGAAAGCCACATGCAAGAACTTAACGATTTCCTCATCTCTTTACATGGTTTTCAATTTCAGCAAACAAATGAAGAAGACAATCCTAAGTGGAGTCTAGAAAATAATTCTTATTTCTATGTGAAGCCTTTTAGAAATCATTTTCTCGAGCAAGGGTCCAACAAGGTTCCAACAGAGTTTATATGGAGCATCAAGGTTCCCATGAAAGCCAGAATCTTACTTTGGCTAGTGAACTTAAACAAGCTCAAGACTTTAGATAATGTCCAAAACGACAAACCAACTTTATCTAAACCCAACAATTTGTGTTCTCTCAGGAATAGGGGGGAATCAGTGCATCATATTTTTTAAGAATGTCAGTTATTGAAGAATCTGTGGAATCAGTGGAACAAGCAACATGGTGCCTTGGTCCCTCCTCTAGTGGGATCCTTCTGTCAAATTTTGAAAAGGGTGGTTGTAGCACATCTCCATCACTATTGGAAGGTGATTTTGGTGGTAATATAGTATAGTGTTTGGGAAGAAAGGAATGGTCGCATCTTTTTGGATAAATATAATTTGGAATGGCATATATGGGAGAGATGTAACACCCCGCCTCCCGAGCCCCATCGTCTACGTCATCTGATGGTCTAATTTTCTTCAATCAATAATATTGGGCCGCCCAGGAGACAGGCCCGTGCTACGTTCTTCTTTTCTCTTTCTAAGAGATTTCCTGTGCATATAAGTCTATGTACCAAAAGTATTTCATAGCTTCATAAATAAAATCCTTTATTTATTTATTCTAAGATTTTGAGTACAATGATCTATCACATAGAAAATAAATTTAAAACTGAAATAAATAATTTTGCTTGGGCCCACATGCCCTATAATGAAATAAAGAAATTTCTTAATAAATAATCTTCCACGTGAGCTGATAAACTAATTTTCTGAAATATGAAAAATAGGTGGGTGAGCTAAAAAGCCCTGTAAATCATTTCATTTATTTAATTCATTATTTCAACCAAATGATACAAGCATATCAAACACTTTCAGGTATTAAATCGATTCAAACAATATATTATTTCAGTCGTAATTTAGACCGAACGAGTATAACCTCTGTGCTCCAGATCTAGGGAGAGAGTTTAATTCTGAAACTCAAATCCATCTTTAGTGGGATCATTTCTAAAACTCGTTCCATTCTGGTGTCAGTCTTGACAACCAGTTCCAATTCTACATGGAACATAGAAAGTCTGTCTCTGTATCGGTACGTGGTTGAAATCTTATTTAATCTTATTTTTGTGTATAGGAGCAATAATAAATAAATATTACAACGGTAATTAAATAACATTCACATTCACGAAAACATTAACTTTTGATTTCTAATGTAAAAGATCGTACAAGATGCAATTATAGAGCATACTCTCTTGGTCATAAACAACATAATAATGCATAATAAATAATAATTCCAACAGTATAACATTCATATTGACTTTCGATTTCTGATGTAGAAAATCGTATAAGACACAACTACAGAGCATACTCTCTTGGTCATAAGTAGTATAATAATTGAATAGCATAAATAAAAAAAGATAAGAATAAATTTAAACTAAGAAAACAAGCAAACATTATTTAAATCAAAATAATAAATTAAAAGAAAGGAAAGAACTTCACCTCGAGATCGCTTTCTAAATTTTGTAGCACTTCGTTGCTACTACTTCACAAGCTATTTGAAATAGCTCAAGAAAAAGAAGAAAGAGGACTAAGGTTGCCAAGAAGGAGACAGAGAAAGAGTAAGATGAATTTTAACTCTTGCTTTGGGATGAATGAAAAGAGTGGGGTTGAGGGGTTTATATAGTCTTATAGGGTTAGATTCGTCATTTTTTGCCTTTCAAATCAAGAGTATTTCCATTTTTTGCTTGCTTGGGGTGGCTAAGTGATTAGGGTTTTAGAATTAGGGTTTTAGGTATCTTTTTCCGCTCAAATCGACGGTTAAAAAGGAATTTTCTCGCTTATCTAACGCTCAAAAAATTTTTTTCAAACTTTTTTTTTTTTATGTATCTATAAGGGGGGAAAGGCATGAATTCGCGCCGTGCGCATCGGCCTTAGGCCCATGCACACACCAATTTTTTTTAAACTTATATATATATATATATATAATAACAGAGTCCAATAATACGCAACATATATATTACTATATATAATAGATTACTATACTTTATACATTACATATTACTTTACGCAATATAGTAATCAATTGATCAATTAATTGATTAATTGATAGTCTATAATCAATTAAAAAAATAGTTTATAATCAATATGATAATTTATAATTGATAGTTTATATATATTAATATTACACACACACACACATATATATATATATATATATACTTTGTAATTGATTAATTTATAGTCTATAATCAGTTAATTGATAGTCTATATAATCAGTTAATTGATAGTCTATGTAGTCCATAATCAATTAATTTCATGCACACCTCTTTTTTTTTTTCATATCTATACATTATTATATACAATACTTTATAAAATTATGTATTACATATTACTATAAATTAAATTAATTAATCAATTACTATAAATTAATCCTATATATATATATTTATATATATTCTTATTAATCCTATATATATATTATATTATATTATATTACTATTATTATTAATCCTACTGTATTAATACATATATTATTAATTAATGTACATGTATATATGCATGTGGTTATATAATGCCTACATATATACTTCTACATCATTTAATTAATCAATTAATTTCATGAGTCTATTTTAATTAATTCAAAATAATATATATATATATATATATATATATATATATATATATGCACAAATTAATAAAATATCATTAATAAATACATATGTCTATATTAATTGAATCGCTTTCAAAATAATTTGGGATATTACAAGAGATCCAACATTTTTTTTTTTTTTTTGCTACATGGACCTCAACTTCTAAATTAGAAAAATGTTACAAATTTTGTGAATGACAATATAATGGAGAGAAAATTTTACAATCTTTGTAATGTTTCCAGATATCTCATCGGGTTGTAACTTTTATTATAATTAATAAAGTTTCTGTTTCAACCAAAAAAAAAAAAAGGAGCTGTTGCCATTAATTGTACTATCAATGCCAGTGATGGAGGGAATGTTGAACTGTTGGAATAGAATGTTCGAATCAGGTTGATGGGGTGGTTAATAAGTTTGGCACTGAAGGTTCTGGTTCCTTGGACAGACAATTGAGACGATCAGACGTTGGAACACTCATCAAGCAATGAATTTGAATAAAATATGACTCCAGCTTAGGGAAGTGATTTTTGAACCATCCGAAGATGCTTTATGCTGATAGCAAATGCTCTCTCAGCCAGTGCAACTTGGCTAATGAAATCCATTCATCATCTCGCACTGTCTTTGAATGAAGTGGAAGTTCTCCTTGACCCGGATAGTCTCACCTCATCCATTCACTCTTTTGATTTATTTAGTCATAATTCCTATCAGTTTTAAGGATTATAGTGAATTTGCTGTCTAAATTAATTGATTTGGCAGAGAAGGCAAAAGTCCCATTGTATTGCAGCTTGAGAATGGTTTGTGTACCGAATTGTTCTTTTACTTTGCCCATTACTCATTCCTCTGAGGATCCTCTATGGAGCTCAAGGAATGCACTCTATGCAGTTGGAAGGCCAGAAAGAGGTTGTGATTACTGTTGTTGCAGAGATAAGGTAATTGAAGAAGCATGAGTATCATCCAAGGCTGAATGATGTTGGTTAATGTGTCAATAATGAATTTTTTGTGAATCTGAATGTGAAATTAGAAGGGAAAGAACATGAAAGCTGCCTAGCCTTCACATTGCAACAATTTCTCCACGACATGCTGATAAAATAATTCTTTCTCATTTTCGCATACGACTGTGCTTATTACATATGTAAGTTGAGTTTTTGACCTTCTTGTTTCTACCTTTCACTCACCAAATTCTCAAATTCTTGTTTCCTTTATTTAATGTTAAAGGCATTTAGAATGCATTAAAAAGAATTGTTGAGGGTGTGATTGTACCAATACTAACGCACTGGATTCTATCAAAATTTTATAGTTAAGCATGTTTGAGCGAGAGTAATACTAGGATAAGCGATGAATTGAGTAAACAAGATTCAATGACTTTTAACTAGAAGTCTTCAGTTCAACCCTTAGGTATAGAGAAAATTATGCTAAGAGAAGACCATGTTGAGGCCATCTCCAGCCTAGCGCCGACATGGTGTAGGGTTGCTCCAAACCTGCGCCATCTAGGCGCTAGTTTTTTTTTTTTTTAATTTTTTCAGTTTTTTAATTTTTGTTTGAGTGTCTTTTCACTTTTATTTCTAGTTTTTTATGTTATATTTTTTAATTTTTGTAATGAATTATTTTTCAAGTTAGATTAAAATTTAAATTTTATATAATAATTAATTACTAATGATCTACTAAATAATATATGATTAATTAATTTTAATTAATTATTATATACTAAAATAATTATTTAAATTTTGTAGTGTATTATTTATTATTTATTAATTAATTAATAATTAAATGTAATATTGAGTAAATATGTGAAATTAAATTTATGTATAAAATTATATTTTTAGAAAAATAATAAAAAAGAAAATAAAAAGGAGGTAAAAAAGAATATTTCTTTGTGAGTAAAAAAAAATGAAGTAATGATTTGGAGAAGAAGTTATTGTTTTGTGTTGAAGTAACTTCAAAATGGAGTAAAAAATGAAGTTGAGATTACAGATGCCCTGAGAGAGCTTCCTTATTTAAAATTTTATATTAGCTCAAACGGTAATTAATTTCGAGGTGCGTATAAAGTTGACCCAAAAATACATTATGAAAAAATCTTTCAAAAAAATGTTGAGGCTTATATTTGATGTAAACAAGTCTATATCCTACTACAACTTTGGTTCTAATTAAACTAATGGGCCATAGATCCTAGCTTTCTATTTTTAAATAAAAACACCGTGATTCCAAATGGGAAAGGTACACAAGTCTATACCTACTTCACCAAGTTTTACATTATGGGACTCTGAGCTAACTTAAGCATTTGTTTTTAACAATCACCACAGCGGTGTTCCTTATGATTGCTTTTCCTTCTTTCTTGTCTCTCTTTTTAAATCATTTGCTCTAGTGTCTAGTTCATCATTATGACGAGTTCCAAAGCAAGTTATAATGTTGTTTTATCCATCTTAGTATCCTATTTGGCATTTGTTAGATGTTGCACCAATTACATCATTCCAACACATATAGATGTTTAAATTTTATCTTAAAAATCACATGCAATGCATGTTACCACATACTTGCTACCATAATGCAATTACTATAGGTGTACTGTCGGTGAAACTATTTTTAACAAAGTTTCATTGTAAACCTTTTATCCTCGTTTTAAAAGCTTATTATATTAAACCCTACATTTTAAATTACGGGGGAGGAAGATATATATACTTATAATAAATTAAAAAAGACACTTTATTTTACGAATTTGAATAGAGAGGAACCTTTAGTTTCATTAAAACTATTTGACCATATAACTATAGATTTGAGTTATAAATATAATTTTTCACAGTGGAAGATAAGGTGATGCTACCTAATTACAAAGGGAACAAGTTGATCAAATTATTTCAAGAAGTTTTGTTTTAATTTTATGTATGTGTACATTCATTTGAGCATGACCTTCCCTAACTTGTGCTGAACTTAGTAATTTTATCTTCACTTAAAGGGATCTATACAAATCGCTAAGACTTTTTATCTTCTTGAGAGTTTTCTTTTGTATTAGGTGTTCTTTTTATTGACAATATTTTAAGTTTCCTAAGAGTTATGATCATGTATCAAGTATCACGTAACTTTGAATCTTTTTGTTTTCCTCGGAGTTACAGTTTTATAGTAAGAATCATTTATTTAAGGCTTATTCATATTCCTAGGACTTTGCTTTTAAACCTTGTATAAACAGACATCAAATCAAAAAATAAAAGTGAGTTTTATTTGAATTTTCCATACGTGAGATATGTTCTCTGATATTATCCATTAAATTATTTAAATTAATTTATTAAGGATTAAGTATTCTATGCAAAACACACCAGTGAAAAATATCCAAGATGAGGGAAAATAAATATCTATCCAGTTACTTATTGCTACACTTTTGTACACTTCATTGTGTTAGAACCCCTGTAGATATAATTTAAATGTATTTTAAATTTTGAACCATGTATAAATATAGGTAATATCATTTTGTTAAACCAATAATATATAGAACTTTAAATATAATACATTAGTTTTAATGTAGTGACTCTTAAATACTCAAATGTTACGTGAAAAAATTGAGCTTGAAAAGCTTAACAATGATTCACTGAATTGCGGAATGATGGATGACTTGATGTGTTACTGTGCCAATTGGACCGTATTGTGACGACTCATGTTTTGATACACAAAAATATTCGGGTCCGATATATGTATTTTCTGAAATTTTAATGAAAATACAAGGATTTATCTCATTTTTTTTAATTTTATATTATTTATTGAAGAAAAATGAGAAAAAAATATAAATTTGAAGAGAAAATATGTGAAATTAGAAGGAAAACGTAATTTTTTAATAGAAATAATTTTTGGGATTAATTATAAAATTTTTTGTGCAATTAATGAAATTTTTGGGAAGAAAATATAATTTTTGGTTTATTATTCAATTTGGGGAGAAAATTATAGAATAAATGAGAAATTGATGTATAATTGAAAATTTTGATAAGGAAATGGTGAAATAACAATTTTAAATGATTTTAGAAAAAAAAAAACGAATTTTCGGATATATATATTTGTATATATATGTATGTGGAAAAAAAAAACAAACAAAAAAACAAAAAAAAAGGGGGGCCTGGGCAGCGGGCCAAGCCCGGGCCTAGTGTGTGGGCCGGCCCACGCGCCCCACAGCCCCTCCCCCCGTTTTTCTTCTTCCCCTTGGTTTCTTCTCCTCTCTTTGGCGAAAAAACCAGCCATTCCAACAGTTTTTGGCCTCCGGATTTTGCCACTTCGGCAACTCCGCCGGACAGGACTCAGGTAGGGGACAAATGCCCACCATGTAGGCAACCCAATGAGCCACGTGGGAGGCCACGTGGCGAGCTCATTGCCAAGTGTGAAGTGCCCAAACCATGCAACAAAACCATCTCTTTTTGCTGGATTTTCATACTTGGACGACCAGATTTTCATGAGCTCCGTTCTCCTTCATCCCACCACCATTTTGGACGCTCTTGTACTTGTTGGAAAGCCCTCAGACTCCTCTTCAAGTCCCTACAAGCCTTGGCCACCATTGCACGACTGGTAGAGACAAAAACAGCTGGGAAACACGCTGTCCGACACTTGGAAACCAAGAAAACAGTTGGGATTCTTGTAATCCCTGTTATTACACCTAGAAACCCTCGTAAATGATGTCCAAAAATCACGAAATAAATTCTAGTGAAATTTTAGACAGGGTAGATCAAATCTGAAAATTTTTACAAAAATCCAACGGTTGGATTGGTCACAGAAAATTTGGAAAATTTGCTGCCAGGAAGTGTGTACCCAGAAATTACAGTGACTCAACTGAAAATTCTGAGATTGAATTAGATAGGAAAACCTCTCTGTATTGACCTGAAATTTGGTGGAGTGATTCCTAATTATGTCTAGTTTATGCCTAACAAAGTTCAGATGAATCTGATGTGAGTAAGTGGGTCAAATTAACTAAACAGACACTGTCAGTCATACAGAAACCGAAAACACATAGTCCCTGGAATGTTAGCCCAAATTACTATCAAATGAAGTCCTAAAATCCTGATTTAAAATTCTAGGGAAGGTTTGGAGAATTTAGAACAGATCTGAAAAATTCAGCACAAATCTGACATACGGATTGCCCGCAGAAAAATCGGTAAACTTGTTGTATAAGAGAGAAAAGAACCCAAATTTGACTAAGTGTTGAGGGTTGAGATTTTGAACTAATCTTGACCCTCTTGACCCAATTTTGACCTAAATGGGCTATGTTGACCCAATTTG
>JAJIYU010010949.1:0-15644 GCA_030144865.1 Tinospora cordifolia
AGACCCAGAAATTTTCGGCTACTTCTCAACGATTTTGATCTTGTAGCTGCAAGCACAGTGAGACACAGAGCGAAAGAAGGCAGATGGGATTCGGATTGCTAGCATTTCGAGCGTCTCGAAACTTAGCTTTAAAACGATTATCTTTTTCGCCGTCTCCTCTATCGATTTCTAGGGTTTTCGCATCTCAGAATCAAAACAACAATCACTCGAACTCTGTGCGAAGGGTCGCTTCGACAGTCTTACAGGCTTGCGAAGTTGCTGGAGATGATATTCCTCCGTCTTGTTATCAAAGTCGACTTTCAACAGTTCGTAAGAAGGCTCCTGAAGGAGTTATGGAGTTTTTGTCGATAAATCATCCGCTTGGTTGCACCATTCGCGGTCAGGGTCCCTTAGTTAAGTCGGTGATAAGTCGACGTATCCAGTGCACAAGGTTCGTACGACCACTCTCTCTCTCTCTCCCTCTCTTTCTTCTATTTTGGTTTCTATATGATACGCGGCATAGCACTCAGTATGCTTGAATTTGTCATTCTTCAATACAACCTTGATTCCATACCAATGCTTGATAATCTAGAAGTGGAAATCGTACAATGCACATTATGTGGTCTAAATTGCGGAAATCTCGATGATTTTGTCATATATATAATTCTGTACATGAATTGTTAAGGGAATTATAAATAAATAAATAATTGTCTAGGGACTTATAAATAAATAATTTTTCCTCGCCTTGGCCATGCATAGGCTTTGCGTCGGCTAAGATTTGCCTACGCATAACAAATTGCCTTGAAGTCAACTTAGTTTCTTGATAACGTTGCCTAGGCCGTGTCTTTCTTAGACAAGACAACTTGCTTAGCCATTGCATTGACACCTTGAACAACTCTTCAGTACAATGTCAACAAAGTGAGTCAATAATGTGTGTTTCTCTAGTACTATCAAGAGATGCATGGTAAGTTATTTGGGATAGCAACAACATTACCTTGAGATACATTTCTTGCTATTTCCCAATGAATGATATGATGAAGTCTTTACTAGATAATTCAAGATAACCATTTGTCACAAGTGTTGATTGGGGATACCTTAGTAAACAAACGAAAAACACAAACATTTCCATTGCAATTAGAAAACAACCAAATACTTCACCTTCTTCTACATAAGAAAAATCTTTCTTTCTTTTTTTCTTTTTAATAATTTTTTGCTTTTACAATTTCTGAAGAGATGCACTTCCCAATGCAAATGACCATATTGGCAATGAGAAGAATTATGAACACATTAAAACATTTTTCATATAAAAATGTATTCATTCTTGAAAATTATTTATAAAATTTGGCTGACATCGCAAGAGTGTGAATAAGAAAATTAACTAGGTGCAGCTCTTGAAATTTCTTGGGGATCCCCTTGTTATTTTGAAGAACATCTTTGTTAGTTCTCAGTTTTTTTTGCTAATAAGCAAAGATATTATTAAAATGTATAATCAATCTAATCTCTCCTTTTTATAAATTTTTTTTGAAAAGAAATAGAGAATTTTATTGAAGAACCTTAACAAAAAGCTGGACGAGACATTCAACAAGTACATACAACTACAAGCCTTGCAAAATATTTCACCAATTTCTCAACTATTCCCCAAAACTATACCCAAGACTGATCTTACAAGATGACACCCAAGTAGCAAAAAGACTAATGGCTCTGTGTCAAAACTGTATTCAGATTGAACCCATATTTTGGAAAATACATGTATTCCTTGTTTTGCAAATCGCAAAAACATTGGCAAACAAGATGTAGACCCAATGGTTCTTGAGTTGTTCGGGTATGACTTTAGGAATGGTGGATTAAGTCTTCAGCTGAGGGGGCTTCAAGTTGCTGCAGCTTGCTTTTCCATTTTGCCCAAACTAATTTGATCAGCTCGCAACTCCCACAAATGTGCTTGATATCTTGATCTTCACTCCTGCATAAACAACACCAATATTAAGAAGGAGAAATATAATGGTTTGGAAGTTTTCTTTACAACTGTCTTGGATAGTTTAGCTTGTCCAAGCTAATGATCCATCCTATAATTTTTTCTTTAATAGGAAATTTGATTTCCATGTGAGAGGTGAGCTCTCCTTTTTATTAAATTTGTAGTTCTAGAAAATTCTCAATAAACAAGCTCTTCTGTTGAGGTTTTACAATGAATCAACAATATGAATGTGCAGTAGGAAAAGAAGAACTTGCTACTCTATGGGGTCAAACCAAATGTCTTTTATGGACCCGCCGTTGTTGGACTAGCTAGCCCATGAGCTAGTTAAAGTTGGAATAGGCTAAGATCCAAGCTCCTTAAGACCTAAAAAGGTAAGAAAACCCTTGCTTTCATTTTAATTTGAGGGAAGTTAAATAATTTCACTAATGTTACATGTGTGCAACTGTTTTACAACTGTTTTAACCTTGACAACCGGGTTGCATTTTTGGTTTTTGGGGGAAAGATTAGGTGTGAGATGGGTAAATAAAAGTTACTGTTAGATAACAAAACTCATGTGACATTAATGAGTTTATTTAGCTGTTTTAATTGAAAATGAAAATGCAAATGTTTTTTTTATCCTCTTTTTGAGCCTTAGCGGGCTTGGATCATAGACCATCCTCACTTTAATTTGTCCATGGGATTCCCAATTTAGTAAATTCAAGCTGGTAAAAGACATTTTGGTTTCACCTTATAAAATTGTAGGTTCCACTTCTTTTTCTTCTTCACATTGTCCCACTTATTCATTGTAAAACCTCAAAACCTCCGAATTCCAGTCATACCATCTGAATGTATCACTTTCTTCAAGTTCTTAATCTTTGTTTTCTTGTGGAGTTGGTCAAAAGAAAAGCTTGTTTATTGAGATATTTCTAGAATTGTAACTTTAGTAAACAGAAAAGATTGGACAGATTAAACGTTTAGTCATATCTTCTTTCATGTGCAACCAAACGGAAAACTCACAAAGATGTTCTCCATATTATGATGGGGTATTCAAGAAATTTCAAGAGTTATTCCTTGTTATTTGTCTTCACGTACACCACTTTTCTTCATCCAAGATAATTTTTTAGTATTGGCTCTTGTAAAGTGAACACATTTATGATTTATATGAATGAATCCCTTTCTACATGAATACTTTTGTTAAGAATTCACAATTCTTCTTAATTTGAGTATCATCATTAGCACGGAGAACTACATCTCTTCAAAAATAGTGAATACAAAAAAATCAGCAAAAGAAGATGAGAGATTTTCCTTGTGTAGATGTAAGTGTTCAATTGTTTCTTAATTGCATTGGAAATATTTGTACTTTTGTTTGTTTACTAAGTTATATCCAATTGATAGTTTGGCTAATTGTTAGCTTGAATTCTCTAGTAAAAATTTACTCATGCCAATTCATTGGAAAATATCAATGAATGTGTCTAAAGGCAATGACTTTGTTATCTCAAGTAACTTATCATGTATGTCTTTTGGGTAATGCTAGATGAACACACGTTATTGACATTATACTTGAGAGTTGTTCTATTACGATATTACAAGGTGTCAATGGATGGCTGATCAATTTGCTCTGTCTTGGTGAGACGTAGCCTAGATGGTTAAAAATACTTATTTGTAGGTCATTAGATAGTTTATTAATTATCTGTAGGTCCTTGGATAGTTCATATACACACAATTATCTAAGTATATTCCAAAGTTGTTAAAATTGATATTGAATCATAAAATTGTTAAGCATAATATTTAAATCAAATTGTAAATCTTAAGATTTTTTTGGAATTTTCAAATATTATGTAGAAATAAATTTGAAATTATGCATGCATATTTTGCGATTCATAATTAAATTATGCATGCATGTATAATATTGTAATAAATCTTCTATTTTGTAGGCATGGAAGTAGAAGGGCTGAAGAAAAAGAAGAGCTTTTTTTAATATATTTTTTCTTCTGAAAATATTGATAGGGATTAAACGCTTCATTTTTTTTAAAGAAAGTATTTGCAAGTTTTAAAAAGGAAATGGAAAATAGAGAAGAAAAATTATAGATTTGTTTATTCACATTTGATATATTAATTATATAAATTACAAAGTGTTTTTTTTTATTTAAATAAAAATGTGCACATTAATTTACATAAAATAGCTAAAAAAGAAGTAGATGCAAGTTGTGCGTGTGACACAACTTGTATCAGGTTGCACCAGACTTGCATGACTCACAAAAGTCACATGACTCAATAAATCGCAACCCACAATTGGCAATGCTTGTGACTTAAAACGCATTGGGAATCCCTCAATTATAATAAGTATGATATATTCTATAATAAGAGTTAAATTTTCATTCAATGATCATAACATTCTCCATGTTAATTATAAATTTATATTCAAGTCCACAAATTATTAATTCATTCTACAATACATATTATCCAAAAGGTTCAAAAATACAAAACTCAAAAATTTACTGCCAGAAGGTCGCTAATGGTAGTTAGAGATTTCGACAATATTTATTGGTGGGCTCAAGGATGGGCTAAAGGAGGGAAAGGTTCACCAGTTTATTATAGGCGTTCTTTTAAATATTTGCACAAAGTCCCTCTGCATACCTAGTACAATGCCTAGGCCACACATCAAACACTAGGATTACTTTGAATCACACAATCATGTCTCAAGTCACGAGATCATGATTTTTATCATGCGTTGATTGCCTAATTCGATGAGCTTCAGCAACTGCTAACTATAGTATCAACAACATGCGTTACTTCATCAGTTCCATTTCTTATTTTTTATTTTTTATTTTTTATTTTTTTAATGCTGTTAGGAATTTTTAATATCTATTATTCATATATTTAGCTATTCCTTTTATATTATGTCGCATTGGTGTTATAAACCTTGAATGAGTGAAAACTCAATATTGCCACACGTGACAGTGATTGCTTTGCCCTTTCATTGCTTAGTAGTACCATGATTGAAGATTAATTAGAACTAGTTGGTGAATGTGTAAATCCTCCACATGTTATGTCATCGTATGGTAGTATTGTCAAGATGATATCTTGGCAAGGTAAAGAAAATGAAAAATGCTCATTTATTATTCCCGAAAAGTTAATAGGTAGTATACAGGCCCAAAAAAGAGACTATGAATAATTACTGTCTAGTTAGTAGTCCCCAACTGTTTATTCCTTTCGTAAAAAGTTGAATAATTTTCTTGTCTTTAATTCTGTGTGTTATGGTTCTGGTTTGCTCTTGGTAGATCTTTGAACTTTGTACTTTCAATTCTCAAATCCTTTGCTTCTTGGGAGCGTTTTGGTTGAAACTGTAACTTATCTGGCAATTCATTTCAGGTTTTCAACAGTAGCTGAAGCACCGTCTGTTTCTCTTCCTGTAGTAGATCTTTTGGCATTCTTTGACTCTGTTCAAAATGAATCTAAAGGTATATGTATTATTTTTTGTATGCGGAATCATAAACACTTGCTTACATCTTTTACTCCCTTATAGAGTTTAAGCAAAAAATATGTCTATCTCATCATCTCTCCATGTGGCCTTTGCTACTCCTCCATATAAAATTGAAACTAAGTCTGGAGTCAATACTATTTTTAACACGATCTAGGTTTGTTGAGGCATTGCCATTTTTTTTATTCAAAATATTTTTATTGCTTTTTTTTTTAATAGAACAAGACCAATCAATTTAGATTTGGTTCCTAATCACTGTTCTTGTGAATCATCAGTGAATTGGCTTAAATTGACGGTGAATCTAATTAATGTTTTCAAGGTGGTTGCCTAGGCTGCCTTGAGAACCTTCTGCTTATTGTTGGGCCTAAAAATGAATGGGAACAAGAGTCAGCTGCTGGGAATAAACTCTAAAGAAGAGGAAACTAGGAACATAGCAGAAGGGATAGAAGTGGGACGAGGGGAATGGCCACTCATGTATCTAGGGATGCCTTTGGGAGGTAATCCTTTCAAAACTGACTTTTGGGATACTGTCATCCAAACTATTAGAAGACGGACTGCGAGATGGAAAAAGAGTTATTTATCCAGAGGAGGCAGATTACTCCTTCTGAAATCAGTCCTAGAGGCACTTCTGACATACTATTTATTTATCTTCAAGATTCCTAAGAAGGCTGCTGCAATTATAGAGAGGCAGATGAGGGAATTCCTATGGAAGCAGGAGGAAAATGAGAAAGGTCACAATCCTGTTAACTGGAAACAGGTTTGTAAAGCTGCTAAAGACGGAGGCCTTGGCATTGGAGACATTCTTAAAAGAAGTGAAGCTCTAAGATCCAAGTGGCTATTGAGAATGATGGAAAACCCAAAAACCTTGTGGGCCACCATAGTGAAAAGTATTCACAGATCTCGAGCCTTTGGAAAAGAAGCAGCTGTCAACAAAAAATGCAGCCACAGAGCACCATGGAAGGACATTCACAACCTTTACGACCAGTTTAGGCCCCACATACGTTGGAAAATTGAAAACGGAGAGCATGTGAGGTTTTGGGATGATTGATGGTGTGGTCAAGAGCCCTTAAAGGAAGCCTTTCCCAGGATACACATCATGTGCCTGAGAAAAGAGGGGTCGGTGGCAGATTTTAGAACAAGGACCCAAGCAGATAACAAAACTCAATGGGGATGGAACTTGTATCTGCCAAGGAACGTAGCTGATCACCATGTCGAGGAGCTCGGAGAACTCCTAAGCCGGTTGAACAGCTTCATCCTAAGTGACACAAAAAGGGAGGATAAACCGTTTTGGTTAGGGGAAGGAAACAAGTCATTCTCAATTTCTCAGTGAGATCAGCTATGGAGAAAATGACAAATCAGGTTTTAGATTATGCAACGCTGATGACAGATTTTGTTTGGAAAACTAAGGCTCCCCTAAAAGCTAGATTCCTAATGTGGCTGATCAGTCTTAACAAACTTAAGACTAATGAAAACCTCTAAGGGATCCTTCCCAATCATTCTTTACAGCCCTCTATATTTATTCTATGCAGGGAAAAGGAGGAGTCCACCAAACATCTGCTCGAGGAATGTAGAACAACAAAGAATATTTGGTGGCGATGGAATAGGCAACACAATTCCATTTGCCCCCCTGAAGCTGAAAACTGGTTCCAGATCCCAGACCAGGTTAGAAGAGCACACATCAGCCAACAGTGGAAGGTCATATTGGCGGCTGTTTGGTACACAATCTGGGAGGAATGGAATAGAAGATTGTTTTTGAATGCAGAAAGATCGGATAACATGATATGGGAGAGGTCCAACCTTCTGTTCGCTAGCTGGATCTCTATGTCTAAGTTAGGAATAGGATATAGCTTTTCGGATTGGTTATGTAACGGGGGTTCAATCCTCCAATCTGTTTTAATCTCAGACTGTATGCGACATGAGAACTAAGTCCGGATATCTCATCCGACCCTTTTGTAACTTACTTACTTTATGCTATTAATACACATAGTTTCTATTTCAAAAAAAGGTGGTTGCCTAGGCCGTGCCTAGGGATTTTAGGGGATCTAATGCCTAGGCACAGTGCTAGGCATGTAATGGGGAGTCGAGTAAATATTTGAGAATCCAAGGTGGTCTCTCTAATTTAAAAAAAAAAAGCTTTGAATACTAACCACCCATCCCTTTCAACAATAAACTTTCGAACCATTCTGTTCTTAAACTTATCTTTCCATTTGCTTCGACTAAGAAACATCATCAAAATCTTTGACAATTGTTGATGACTCTTCTATAATCCTTGAGCAATTCTTTGGTGACAGTCATTTGTTGTCCAACATTTTTTTTTCTCATTTGAACACAAAAGCTTCAAATTTTATCAAATCTTTTTGAATGATGTGTACTGTAGCATGAATCAATATATTGTGGACATGATTTTAACCATATGAAGTGTTTTCGATCATTTATGAAAACTTAACCATTAGAATAGAATACAATTAGATATACATGATTTTTTGCATGAATTGTCTAGGGAATTGTAAATAAATAATTAATCAACTAAGAAGTTATGGATAAATATTATTTGCAGTGTAAAGCTATGCCCCATCTAGATGGGGCAAATCACCATAAGATCACCTTAGTTCCTTGACTACACGAAATCTAAATGACTCAGTCTAATTCAATCTGGATCTTACTTAGCTAGAGAAACGTAAGTTCTTTTACAAACATACAAACACTTAAAATGTACATATATGCAGTTGATTGATCTAAACACCTAGCTTGAATTGATGCCACTTTGGTTAATGATTCTAAGAATTACGAGAAACTATAGCACTAACACCTGGTGGACTATGTAGCAATAGAGAGACACAGAAGAAATTTCTGGCTACCACCAGGATCATTCTTGACATGTGATATAAAAAATTTTGAGAAAGGAAACTTTGAGCATTTTTCCTATTTTTATCAAGTTCTCAATTTTTAGCAATGTTTATATTTTGACTGAATACTATTTTGCTTGTAGTTCCAGATGATCTCTAATTCATTTTTAGAGTAAATCTCGTTTATATTATTGTAGTTATAGTAGAAAGTGTTCTAGAGTCTCTAGATTGCATTTTCATAGGATTAGGAAGTTGTTACCATGTTATATTAGGTTAAGAAAGTTATTTGATGTGTTTCGGAGAGTTTCTACATTGTAATGACCAAGTTATCTGTAAAAAGCTGTACTCAAGAATTCTGAGAAGCATAATTACAATTAGTACACCTTACACTATTTTCTCCGGAAAGGAAATTATATTAATAAATTAAAAGAAGGCCCCCACTAGATGAAATATTTAAACCAAAGCCATTACAAGGACTACAAAATATTCTGCCAGTTACAGAACTATTGAGCAAAAGAGTATCCTTTAGACAGTTTTGCACAAGATACCCATCAAGCAAACAAAATCTAGGAATGTTCTTGTATGACTTCCACTGGTCTGATTTTTCTTTGAAGAGTCTGACGTCTCTTTCCTTCTAAATGCTATACCAAATGGCAAACAAAATTTTCTTCCAATACCCTTGAAAGAATGAGGACGGATGCTACTCGGAACTGCAAGTAACTTCTTTCAGGAAAGGGGATGAATGCTGTCCAAATCTAACCACCAGCGTTGCCGAATAGTTTCTGTAATTTGGCAATGCTCAAAATATGAGACACGTCTTCAGCAGCCTCTCTACAAAGACAACAGTAAGAAATGAAAAGAGAAAGGTTGGGAAATTTCCTTTGCAAAATGTCGGCACAATTAAGTTTCTTAATACATATGAGCCATGTAAGGATTTTCCCCTCTATAGGGCCTTGGTGGTCCATACGAAGGCCACAGCCGTGAAAGGAGGGTGACAAGTGTTAGAGGCTAATCTGAGCAGGAAAGATCTAGTAGAGAAGATATTCCAAGAGTCTCTAGTGCAAATTGGTTTATCGTCCTTTCCGAGGCTGACATTGGTCAAGAACTGTTAGCAGTTCTGTGGCTTCTCTTATGTTATTCTCACTGAGATTTTTGTTGAGATGAAGATTCCAAGCCTTACATGTGCCTTTCTCGCTGTTGCTACGAACAAAAAGGTCTACTATAGGTTTCTTGTGTTTGTTTGACAGTCTATATAAATTGAGGGATAGGTCTTTAAAACTAGATGTGCTAGACCATTTTTTCTGAAAAAGCCACCTTCTTACCATTACCCACTTTGCATCTAACGCACGAATTACATTTGGGATAGATTTTGTAGATAGCCTTCCAAGGTGATTGAAGAGTAGCTTTGCTGCTGATGAAGGCTTCCCTGCCATTTACTTGATATCCATGAATGTTTTTGACCACTCCAGCCCATAACGCTTCCAGATCAGTCTTCATTCTCCACAGCCACTTACTCCTTAAAGTCGTGTTTCTTAGCTTAATTCCCAACCCTCCGGGTTGAACATCCCTGCAAACATTTTCCCATTTGACCAAATGAAATCCATGATCCTTTTCCTCAGTTTTTCCATAGCAACCTTTTCATAGTTCTTTTAATCTCTGTAGCCATCTTAACAGGTATTTGATAAACAAATAAGAAATAAGTTGGTATGATCTCCAACATTATTTTTAATTTTTTAGGGTAACAACTTTCCTCCCCTTGAGAGGTAACTGTTCTTCCGATTTCGACTCTCCTCTTTAACTGTTTGGACCACTGGTTAGGTTTTGTTGGGTTTCCCCATGATGAAGGACCTAAGTAGTTGATAGGCCAATTGCCCTCTAGATATAATTTCTCCCATTATAATGCTCCACTCAATCTGCATAAAGCTCATTGTGAACTCATCAAGGTTTGGGGCTTTGTCCCCTCTACAGTTGAAAACAACTTCAGAACAAAGCCAAGAAAGGCACTCAACGAAAACCCCACGCTAATTATAAAACATTGCCCCACCCGCTAAGCCAGTCAAACATTGAATAACCCAAAGAAAGAGGATTGTGACTAATCTAAAACGAGGCTAGGGAATGAAATTTATCCCAAATGGCGTGAGGGGGAAGGAACTTATCCGAGAACACCCTAGCGTTTCGCTCCTTCCACAAACACCACACCACACCACTGCCAAACTAGCCACCACCTAGTGACCTCTCCTCGTCCTAACTGCTTCCTCCCAAAATGGACAGATGCAAAATTGACTATTTTGCCCTACTCCATTTGAGAAGATGGAAAAGTGACTCCTCCGTCTTTTCCAAACAATAGAGGCAAAATGACAATGACCAAACATGTGAGCTACAGACTCTCCACTCTGCTTGCACAGAAAGCAACATGAAGGAGACAAGAAGAAACTTAAGAATCGCATTTGCACCATATCTCATGTGTTCACCTTCTCCTTGAACACTACCCAGGCAAGGAACTTCACTTTTGACGGAACATGAGCCTTCCAAATTCCTTTAAGAATAGGGGAAGGAAGAGCAGAAGGATCTTCTATCATAGAAAGAAAGAGAGACTTTGGGGATAATTACCCGGAGCATTCGTTGATTCACATAATTTTATCCTCCTTGTTCTGTAGTACACAATCCCTCAGGATCGAGCGAAGGGATTCTGCTTTCTCTTCACACCTTAGACCTCCAATGGAATGTTAGTGAAACTCCCAATGGAAAGATGACCTCACAGAACTGTGCTCCAAGAAGAAAGAAATAGGACGATTATGTCCTATTGAAAGCCTATACAATCTAGGAGGCAAGGCAGAGAAAGCCTCATCACCCAACCAAATATCCTCCCAAAATCGAATATTCCCTCCATTGCCAACACAATGTAAGGATCAAAAAACCGATGAATGGAATGAATAAACTTTCAAGGACTTCTGTAAGTAGCTTTCCTTTGAACACTTGCTCTCTGCCATTATTATCCATCCCATGCTTACTTCTGATAACTCTACCCCAAAGTCGATCTTTCTCCTTCAGAAACCGTAAAAGCCATTTTGTTGCCAAAGCTTTGTTTCTTGCCATCAAGTTACCAATCCCGAGCCCTCCTAATTCCTTTCTCATCTGGACTTGATTCTACTCCACCAAATGCATGTCATGACTTCCGTCTGGACCCTCCCAAAGGAAATCGCACATTAGCTTCTCCATCTGGTTGGCTTTCCTTTTCGGGTGTTTAAATATGGACATGTAATATGTCGACAGAACATCTAAAACTGATCTAATTAGCGTAAGTCTTCCCCCTTTTGAAAGAAAAGCTCTCTCCCAACCATCCAATCTCTTAACCACTTTTGCTACCACGGGATCCCAAAAGTCTAACCTCTGGGGATTTCTTCGTATCTGCATCCCTAGATACTTGAGATGTCACTTCCCTTACTCACATCCGACGAGCGAAGCAATTGCTCTTATTTGATCTGCTGAAGATGTTATCCCAACAATGCATGTTTTAGACATATGTTACTCCAAGGCCTAATATCCAATAGAAGCACTGCACAATTTTAAAGGCCCGCATAATATTCTGATCCTCCCCGTCCAGAAATAAGATAGTGTCATCGGCAAACTGCAAATGAGAGACTTCTACATTCTCCTTCCCCACCACAAAGCCCCTTATAATGCCGACTTCCCACCCCTTATCCACCATGCGGCCTAACACATCTGCCACCAAAGAGAACAGAAATGGAGATAGTGGGTTTCCTTGCCTAAATCCTCTTTCTGCCTCCAGTTTACCTATCGGCCGCCCATTGATGAACATAGAATATGTAACTGTTCGCAGGCACCCTTGAATCCATCCCCTCCATTTTTTTCCAAAACCCTTCTTTGCTAACATAAAATCAAGAAAATCCCAGTCTACCATATCATAGGCTTTTTCAAAATCAACCTTGACTAGGACTCGTTCTTTACTCTTTATTCTGTACTCTTCCACAATTTTATTTGCCACTAGAAACCCATCCACAATCTGGCTTCCTTTAACAAAAGCGAAATGATTTTTCGAAAGAGTTCCATCCATCACCTCCCGGATCCTATTTGCCAACACCTTAGCGATGATTTTGTATAAGCTTGTGGTGAGACTAATAGGCCTAAAGTCTTTTACTTTCTCACAACATTCTTCTTGGGGATCAAGCAAATGTAAGTCTCATTTGTGGACCTATTAACCACTCCAGAATTGTTAGAACTCCTCCATAACCTTCATCAAATCCTCTTTCACTGTGTCCTAGCTTTTCTAATAGAAAATCATAGAGAAACCGTAAGGCCCTGGGGCCTTGGTTCCCTCACAGTCAAAGACAACTGCGTGAATCTCCTTAGAAAAAGGCTTATCGAGCTTCATACTGACCTTCATGCCTATTGGACTCCCAACTGATTCCTTCTATCCCCTAGATCTGGCACTACTTTTTCCCAAATACCCCTGAGAAATGATCAAGAATGGATGCCTATATCATCCCTTCATCCTCTAGAACTTTCTCGGTTTCCCCCTCTATCTTGGCAATTGTGTTTGCCACTTTTCTTCCACTCAGGATACGGTGAAAGAACTTGGAGTTATAATCGCCTTCCTTAAGCTACCGCACTCGAGTATTAAGCCACTCTCCCCTTTTCATCTCCTTATTTAGCTTCCACAACTTTCCTTTTTTTCTCTCATCTCTCTCTCCTCCTTGTCTCATCCCACGAAACTCCTCCTTCCATATAGTTAAGGGCTTTAATTTCTCTCTCAATTTGACTTCTCCGAAGTTTATCCTTGTACAAAGCTATAGGCCCCCATTTGTAACAAGATTTCTTGACGATTTGGAGCTTCTGCATGAATTTGTACCCTTCCCATCTTCCTTTAGCTATTGAGTTCCACCACCCCTTAATCTAGGCCGCAAACTCCGACTGAAAAGCCAGTCTCCCATCAAATCTCTTCAGCTCTGGGCCCCACCTAGGTTTGGAAGTACTCAGAGATATGGGCCAATGATCTGACACAAAACACTCACCCACTTCCTGTCGAACATAGGGGAACAATGAAGCCCAACCTTCCCCATAAAGAAACTTGTCAAGTTTGCAAAAGGCCGGGTCCCTCCAAAACTTTGACCAAGTGTAAGAACCATTGGATAAGAGAGGATCATGGAGGCCCAACTCTCTAATCAAGCAATCAAAATCCTTTATGCTGCATGTAAGATGCCTGTTGCTTTTTTTGAAAACATATCGAATCACATTAAAATCTCCCGCTACACACCACCGATCATCGCATAAAGCACAAAACGCTCCCAAAATAGATCCTGACCCCTCCTGCTACAAGGACCACATACCCTTGTCAGCCACTATTCCATCCCATCAGCTTGTTTTATCTTCACCGAAACAGTGAATTGACCTATTAGCTCGTCCATCACCTCGCATCTTCTACATTCCCAGGCCACAAGCAAACCACCGGGCTTCCCCATAGCTGGCAAGTATACCTACCTTTTAAATCTAGATTGCCAAAGAGCCCCTATTAGTTCCCTTCATACTGAGCTTTTCTTCATCTCTTGAAGAATCACAACATCAGGATTATTCTAACCAATAATCCTTTTTGTCATTCTTTTTTTTTTTTTAAATCTTGGGACCCGCACCATAAAAAATTCCAAGGCAAAATCTTCATCAGAACCAAATTGCCTCCCAACCTATAAAAATTCCCTCCCTTTTCTAGGCTTTTGGAGCCTCTCTTTCCTTATCCTACCCTTTCTAGTTTCTCCAAAGTGATTAACACGATATTTAGTTTCTTCAAGAACTCCTCCACTTTTTCTCTACTTAGAGACTTAGTTAATTTCACTTGATCCCCTTGCTTTGATGAATTTCTCCCATGTCTGAGTTTGGCACAAAAGATGAGGATAAGTTATGAGATTGGTTTTGATTGGGATAGTTGCTTATTTCTTGAAAACCTTCTTCTTCATTAGCTTGTGGCTGTGAGATCAAATCATCTCCCAAAGGTTCCACATCAGTCTTTTCCTTTTCCTCTCCCAACAGTTCATAAGCATCCGATGAGTTGCTGTAGTAGTTAGAAGATTCATTCAGTGAAATTCTAACATCTCATCCTCCTTCGAGACCCCGTTTTCTCCTTCCAAAATAGCACATAACACCGATAAAGATTTTCGCCTCCCACTATTTCTTCCGGAGTGCTCACTCATCTCTGTCTTGACGCCTAAGACCAATTTCTGAAACTGCATTGCTCGGTTGGTCCTTTGGGAACACACCTGCAACGGGGGAGAACTCAGTTGTCTTGTTCCATTGTTCATATGCAAATGACCCATTTCATGCTTCTTTTTTCCCTATTCCTAGGCTTTTGTTGGAACCGTGGGCTCGTCCCTCAAATAGTCTCCTTGGGTCGTTTGAATTATGATAGGGGCCTCCTCTTTTTTATAATTCCCACCATCTTGTTGGGCCTCTTTATCATGACCCACACTTATATCCCCCAGCCCAAGAGCACTGAAATGTACCAAATGGGCTTCACTATCACAGTTCGCACTGTTTACGTTCAAACCAGCACTGCTCTAGCAAGCTGACCAACTGTAGGTTTCTAGATGTCTCTGCCCAACAAAGATACTATTCTCGTCAACATATCCCCTCTACTTTCCACTGTTCCCCTGTGCGTCTTCACTTGTTGCGGTAATTTGGCACGCCATCCCCCTCGTCTGATTGACCTGCAGCTCTGCTCCACCAACTACCCTCTCTTGTCTCATCGGTTGTACTGCCTCACCAACTTTCCCTGCCGCTTCATCCTACCCCCTGTCTCAATCAACTGCGACTGCACAGAGTCGTTAAGAATCCATCGTAGAAACTTGGTCCTTCCGTGTATAGTCGTCCTCGTCATTTTTCGGTGACCTCCTCCGTCTCAGTGCCCCTTGCGACCTCTGTAGAAATCGTCCTTGCCTATGCCTTCACCACCCCGTACCAAAGTAAGTGCCCTAGCCCCTTCCAAGAGAGCTCCGCCAGCTTGATCGTCCTCGGTGGTTAGCTTGAATAGTCTGACCTCTCACTTCCTTTCTAAATCTCCATATATTTTGGCAGAAAACCGCAACACCATCCCAACACCTTTGTGTTTGCTTGGTCATATGAAGTGCCCTCTCCCAAATCCCACTCCATTTCTAGTAGCCCGTCACACTTAGCTGTGATTTCCTCTAACGTCTCCATCGTCCACTATTCAATAGGGATTCCTTCTATACCAATCCTTTCAAGACCTACAACAAAACATTCTATTGTGCTATTGAAGCTCTTTTTGCCACTCCGAAGCTCAAAATTTAAATATGATTTCATTTTCCCCTTCTTTAAAGTCTTCCAAACCTTATCACTTGGACATTTGCATAAGGCTTGA